>VZQC01009923.1:6106412-6135037 GCA_009823505.1 Rhizomys pruinosus
GGGGGGGGGAATGCCTGACCTAGCCCACGCCCCGGCAGCCCCCACCAAGGTGCAGGCCACTAGCACTGGCCCCTCTGGTCCCAGCACAAAAGAGACTAGGACGGTCCCGCCCACGGCCCCCTACCTGCGGCAGAGGCGGCAGATGCCTGCCCAGGTAACTACTCCCGCCCGCACCAAGGTGCAGGCCACTAGCACCGGCCCCTCTGGTCCCAGCACAAAAAAAAAGCTAGAATGAATTTTATATAAAGAAAAATTCACCAACAATTTTCCTTCATGGGAAAATATTTATTCCAGTATTTTCTCATCATCTTTGCTCTTTATGTTTTATTTCTTACACTCTGATATTTTTAGGATAATAATTATATATAAATAAGAATAGTGATATTTTCTTGGCCTGAAATGATAACACAGAGCACTTGCTGTTCTTGAAGAGGACCTGGATTTAATTCCTAACACCCACACATCAGCTAAAAATCATCCATGACTCCAATTTTAGAGGAATACATCTCTGCCTTCTGACCTCTGTAGGATGAAGACATGCATGAACCAAGCTACATGAAGGCAATATACTCATAAACATAAAATAAAAATAAATAATATTTAAAAATATTGATATTTTCCTTATTTTATCATATTTGATCTTCATAATATTTTGCAACTATTATAACTGACTAAGGGACATTCCCATAATATTCATTATATTATATCAGTATTGATTTCTCTTCTCAATACGAATCCTAAAATGAGGAGATGGTCATGTTTTCTGCCATGAAAACCCATATAAATACATTTATAAGAATACCCTTAAGAGACAGCAGAGTTAGCTCAGTGGACAATGACACTGGCTACTCTGGCAGAGGAGCCTTGTTTGATTTCAAACACCCACATGGCAGCTAAAGACCATCCGTAATTCTAATTCTAGGGAATCTGACACCTTCTTCTGACCTCCAAAGGTATTGCATAACAATGGTGAACATAAACACATGCAACCAATACAATCACACAAAAAATAAAAGTAAAATGCTAAAAAGAATATCCTTAAATTGCATTGTAAGGATTAAAAAGTAAACTAGGAAATAAAGTATTTCCAGTAAAATTTGTCCGAAGATGCTAAAAAAAACATGAGTTGAATATTCATATTAGCTCATCAATCAATATCTATTTTTCTTCTAAGTATATGATGCTGCTGTATAAACATTATATTGAAAACATGCACAAAGGAATTATTTAAAATCTAGACCAACTAACAAAATTCTGATGTCATCATATACAATTTCTGATTATCAGCCTGTAGCATAATATGTCTAACAAATAATATATGAGTTTTTATGTGTATATAAAGTTGGAAGCTTATGTGATTTTAATAGTGATCAGTCTACAAATCGTCAATTTATTTAACAATCTAAAATATGTAGTAAAATATATTTCCTTTTCCTCAAAATGTAAGTCATTTGCCAAGACTTCTTAAAGATTTGTAATTAATGGTATCTATCTGTGATCCTAGCACATCATTAATGTGACTAACAGGAGCACCTGTTCTTAAATATATATTGGTCTTTCAGTTTTTGTTTGTTTGTTTGTTTGTTTGTTTGTTTTGGTCTTTTCGATACAGGGTCCCCCTGTAGCCCCAGCTGTCCTGGAACTCACACTGTAGACCAGGCAGGCCTTGAACTCACAAAGATCTGCCTCCCTGTGTCTCCCAAGTGCTAGGATTAAAGGCGTGCGCCACCACGCCGGAAAGTTGTTATTTATTTTTTATTTTTTTGGGTCTTTTTGAGACAGGGTCTCCCTGTATCCCCAGCTGTCCTGGAACTCACTATGTAGACCAGGCTGGCCTTGAACTCAGAGATCCACCTACCTCTGCCTTCCAAGTGCTAGGATTAAAGGCGTGCACCACCACGCCCAGTTAAAAATGATTCTCCATAAAATAGTTGCTTAATCCTTGGAAATTTCTCTTTTGTTAACTTTTCTCAAGTTCATTAGGATCCTGGGGGGAAGTGTTTCTTGATTTGAAATTACAGTTCAGTTTCTGGTGAAAGGCAGAGATATTCACTACCATACCAACAAGGACAGTTTAGTTTCTTGAGTAATTACAGATAAGAGAAATGATTTTCACTGGTATCAGAATTTTAATTATCTAGTTTTCTAGTTTGTATTCTAGTGTTAGAGAAGATGGGATAATAATGTTTTTCTAGAGACATTTGGCTGTTCCTATGATTTTTAATTAACTTTACACTTTGATAATTTTATACATGTATATAATAGATTCTGATTACTCTCACTCTGTACTATGCCGTGATTGCCCTTACTCTGTAACCTGTCCCCAGTTCTTCAGCATTATTTGAAACTTGGAGGGGATGATATATATATATATATATATATATATATGCCCTGTTTAGAGCTGAGGTTTCAGCAGTTATTTATTCTCAGCATCTTGAACAGCTAAGTGTATCGAATTTACTGCCATTCATCATAAGTTAGAATAGTATTTGCATATTTCCCATAATATAAACGTTTAGAAGGTAGTTTTATGCTATGCCAATTTAGACAAGAGTTTTTGATCAGGTTTATATTGTCAAGCATGAATTCTCTCTCATGGAGCAGACCTGAATTCTAATCAGAGAGTAGATGGTTATACACCATAGCATTAATGCCAAGGATAAATGTATTTTCACTGAGTCCAACAAATATTTATTAAAATCATTTCATGAGGCTTTTCCTCTTGCCTCAAAACTGGAAATGGAAGAATTTCCTCTTCTCTATATTTTCTTTCATGGTGTGTTTGGATTTGAAGAATAAAAGGGGCTGGTGTCCATGTGGCTATGGGATGAAATATGTCCTTCAAGTTGAATGGCTTTCTGCAGTGATGAATACATGATTATAGTGTTTTATTATGGATAAAAGAGAAGTGAAATTGGGATCAAGATATTATAGAAAGACTCAAATGCATCAAAAAGGAATTATAAATCATTTAGTCTAAGATATAATTAAGTGTTCATTATAAAAGAGTGAAAATTAGATTAGCTGAGCCCTATAATTATTAGATTTTAAGATAAATGATAATTATGATTTTTAAATTTGCAATATATATTAGAAGCAAGTCTTAGAACAGTGTACAGAAAAAATATATGTATCTATCTAGCTCTTTCATATTAACCTTAATTTGGTTCCTATCATATACATCTTAATTCACATTTCTATTTCTGTCTTCAGCATATTAAATTCTTAGAGATCAAAAATAAAACTAAAACCAGGATCAGAAATATTCTTTAACTTAACAACATACACTATGAGCATAAAAGAGAGATAGAACTAGAAAAAGTGACTTAACAACCATCTCTTTACATTTTCACAGTTTTATAAAGTACTAATTTTGCACAAAGCTCAGATTTCTAGCTAGTTTTTCTTTCACACATAAACATTTTAATGAATATGTTACCACTTCAAACTTGTTTATTTTCCTAAAATAAAAACAATTATATTTCAAAGAGTGTTTGTGCTTTGATGAGGAGTGTGTCCTCTACTCTCCATCATGTATCAGATGTTTCCATGTTTCCAGTTTCATGTTTCATGTCTTAGAAAAAATAAAAATTAATAAATGTTAACTCTTCCTGTTGATTCTAAACTTTTTCCACTCCTGAAACACACACACACACACACACACACACACACACACACACACACACACAGAGTCTTATTTTTGCTTTGATAAGTATTTCCAGAACATGTGTTTCCAAGACAGAAATTTTTTTAAAGATTTCTTTTTTTTATTTTTTTTAATTTACTTCTGTATGTGTATGAATGTACTGTCTGCATGCAAGTTTGTGCACCCATGTCGTGCAATGCCGCGGTGGTCAGAAGAGGGTCTCAGATTCCCCCGGAACTGGAATTCTCCTGGAATTGGAGTTTCAGACGGTTCTCGGCCACCATGTGGGTACTGGGGATCGAACCCGGGTCCTCTGTAAGAGCGGTCGGCGCTCTTTACCACTAGGCCATCTCTCCAGCCCCCCAAGACAGAAATTTGAAGACAGATATTTACACATAACTCCTCCCCAAGCAATAAGTTTGGCTTTTCAAGTCTATCGTCCCATCTTCTCTTCAGGGAACCTAACTTTTAATAACTACCTTTTCATTTCATACTCTATTTAAAATTTAATTTCCAGAATATACAAACTATTCAAAAAAACAAAGAAAAAAAATTTTTCACTCAAAAGATGGAGTAAAGAGCTGAACAGAGACTGCAAAAGTGAGGAATTATAGATGGCTGAGAAACATCTTAAAATGTGTTCAATGTCACTAAAAATTAAGGAAAGGCGAATTAAAACCACTTTAAGATATCATCTCTTAAGGTCAGTTGAGGATCTGGTCCTCAGGGGGTCTCTCAGGGTTTTTATTTGGGGGGGCTTGGTTAATCTGGGCTGTGTGGCCTTAAGCATCCAGAAGGAAAAAACAACCAGAAATAATCAGTAAGACCAGAGAGACTGTAATGCAGACATAAAACTTGAGATCTTAGTAAAAAGACAAAAAGAAAAACGAGAGCACTGTTGTCTGGCCTATCTTCAATTCTTACAGGCAGGTACATCTGCTCTGTTGCTGCCACTGCTTTTGGCACTCCTCAAAGACATGAGATATAGCTTTTTAACCTTGCAATGTGGACTGAGGACTGCTGAGATATCCAGCTTGTGAATTAAGCAGCTAATGGAAATTCAGCCTCCTCAGAATATGGACTGCCATTGTTGGACTACCTCAGCTGTATCATGGAGGCCAGTGCAGGTGGATCAAGACATGATGGACTTCATTTGGAGGACTATGGGAAGGAAAGACCCCAATGTGGAACACAAGTACAGGATTGATGGTTGTTTGAGCTTGCCAAGAAGGAGCCTTCGGAGCACTCCTTTAAGGAAAATATGGCATCTTGTAGGAAAAAAAAGTCCACCAATTCAAGTGATATGTGTATGGATATATATATGTATATATTTATGTACATATACATATAACTACATATATATGTATATATACTGAAACAATACAAGTAGGAGAGAACAATAACAACAAAAGAACTAGAAAAAAAAACTCTGGAAAGACTGAGAAAAAGATGCAGAACACATATGGCAGAGTGCCGGGAATCTGGTGGGGTGGGGGGGGATGGAAAGGGAAGTGACTTTAGATTTGATTGAGAAATGATGTAAGACTTATGGAAAAAGTTTAATAACAATAAAAAGAAAAAAAGATATCATCTCACTCCAATAAGACTGGCTAGGATCAAGAAAACAAATGATACCAAATGCTGGAGAGGTTGTACAGAAAGGGGAACAGTCATCCACTGCTGGTGGGAATGTAAACTCATACAACTACTATGGAACGCAGTGTGGAGAACTCTTAAGAAACTCAAAATAAGCTTTCCCCCTGACTTAACTATACCACTCCTGGGTATATACCTATAATACTCACCCTACTACAAAGATAAATGCACATCTATATTTATTGCAGCTCTTTCCCAATAGCGAAGAGCTGGAATCAACCTAAGTGCCCCTCAACTGACAAGTGGATAGAAAAAATGTGGCACATCTACACAATGGAGTTCTATACATCAGTAAAGAAAGAGGACATCATGAACTTTGCAGGTAAATAGATGGGATTAGAAGATATTATGTTTAGTGAAGTATCACAGAATAACAAACCCAGAATATCAAACGATGAATGGTATCCCTCATCCGTGGATGCTAGCACTAAGTACTTAGTTGTAAGGCAAACTAAGCAACATTAATGTTATGTTCCTCGTGATCTGAAAACAACTGTGCTCTTTCATTGTGAATCCCTCAACAGGTTCTATAATTAAGCTACCATTTATTTTCAGACTTAGGCAGTTTTGCTTTATTGGTGGAGGTTTTATATGCACAAAATCAAAAGAATGAAGGAAACAAACTAATTTGTAATGACATATGTCTAACCACAGTATCTATCTTATCGGAGTGCTTCTTAGTATTTCTTATACAAGGCTGCTTGAGTTTTGTCCAAGCCTTTTCTAAAATATTATACAGGAGTTAAAATTGTCAGGCTGATGTAACTTAGCCTTTCTGTGTGCTTAACAACCATACTTACGGCCCATACCAATTTGGCCAAGGGACTTAAGGGATAACTTTGTTCGTTACACTCAGAGGTCAACTAAGTCTTATGGGATAATGCATGAGGTCATCTCTTTAAATGTCCTGCAAATGTGACTCACCAGTATTCATGTGCAGCAAGGTCTTGGAGATCCATTAATGGGACTTCAGCCAGTGTCCAATTTAAAAAGAGGAAAGTCTGCTCATGCTTCAAAAAGGGAAGCCTGGTCTAGCAGTACCTGACTTTATCCATGAATAGATGGAACTGGTAAATGAAAAGCCAAAAGAAAACAGGCAGTCTCCCACCCCTAAACCTGAGGACCAGATCCTCAACTGACCTTGAGAAACCAAAAACCTTGGTTAATTTGAGCTAACAGTGTGACCTTAAGCATCCAAAAAGAAAGTATAACCAGAAATAAATAATTAGTAAGGCCTGAGAAAATTGTACCTCAGATATAAAATGAGATCTTAGTAAAAGGACAAAAAGTTAAAAAAAAATAAAATCACAATTGTTTTGCCCACCCTACTGGCAAGTACAGCTACCCAGAGGCTACCACTGCTTTTGCCATCCTTCAAAGACACTAAACACAGCTTTTCAACATTTCAATATGGACCGAAGACTCATGTCTCTCCAAGAATCCTCCAAACCTTCAGTACCAGATGGGAACTGCTGAGACATCCAGCTTGTGTAATGAGCTACTACTGTAGTTTCAGCCTCTTCAGAGTATAGACTGCCATTGTTGGACTACCCATGTTGTATCATGGAGACCACTACAGGAAGATCAAGGAAGGACCCGGTGCTTGCTGGACCTCATTTGGTGACCATGGGAAGGGAAACCCCGGTGTGGGGCAGGACTGATGGTGGTTTGGGCTTGACAGGGAGGAGCCTTCAAACATGACATCTTTCAGCCTAATTTAAAAAGAAGAAGAAATCATAAGCTGAAGATGCTACAAGATATATGTGGCATGCAAATATGCATATTTTGGAGTGATGCAGATTGCAAGGTATAGCAACAACAACAAAAAGAACTGACTGATGGGGCTGGAGGGATGGCCTAGCGGTTAAGAGCACCGACTGCTCTTGCAGAGGACCTGGGTTCGATCCCCAGCACCCACATGACAGCTAAGAACCGTCTGTAACTCCAATTCCAGGAGAACTCCAGTTCCAGGGGAATCCGAGACCCTCTTCTGACCTCCGCTGCATTGCACGACACGGGTGCACAGACCTACATGCAGACAATACATTCATACACATAAAAAATAAATAAATAAATTAAAAAAATAACTGACTGAAATGGTGAACTTCTGCTCAAAACAGTAAACTTCTGCATTGAAAATTTTAAAAGAGCCAGAGAAAAAGATAAAAATCATGTTTGGTAGAATTCATGAGCTCTGGTGGTGTGGAGGAGGCAAGGAATGGGTAATGGGTCTTGACTTGATTGGAAATTTTGTATGAAATGCATAAAGATTCAATAAAAATTGGCAAGAAAACCCTAATAACCAAACACTGACCAGTACAGGAAACTACATTGGTACAGTAAAATAAATAAATAAATAAATAAATAAATAAATAAATAAATAAATAAATTTTAATTTAATTTCCATTGTTTGGCGGGAATTAGCTATCCAATATTTATGATATTGGGATTATGTATCATATTTTATTATTGTATTACAAATATTCCCATTGTTTAAATATTCTTTTAAATAAACCATAAATAATTCTAAATTTCATAGACCATGTGTTATTTGAACCATCGCTGTTTACCTAGTACTATTTGATTAAATTAATTCAATAAATAAGGTTAAATTGCTGCATAATTATAACCATATGCCATTAATAATTGTTAATGTAAATATCATATGATAAATATGATTGATTCTTTTCTAGTTTATTATCAATTGGAGAGTAATGAGTTAGAAAACAAATTAAAAGACAGATAAAATTAATTTGGTAAATGAAAATAAGGCCTTTATTTACAAAGGTAAAATTATTACTTATTAAATACACTCATGATTCCTGATATTTTCTGGCCTCTGACCTCTCTTTCCACATAATTACTAAGATCTATTCCCAAAAGAGTGTAGCACAAGAACCATGAGAGTTTCAGAAATCAACTGATGCAAATGTTTACTTGAATAAATGAACTGGTAAGGAAGAATCTTACCTATTGTAGAAGGAAACCACTATGCTTTTCAAATCGTTGTGTAATGTTTCCTTAAACTAATAACAGATAACATATTTCACTAGTAATTACAAATATAGAATAATTAAGTTGATACTTTCATAATAAACCAGTGCATTGAAGTGAGATTTATAGTTTCACTTCTGATTGAAATGTTAAATTCAGTAAAAGGGCTACTTGGGGAAAGTCAATAAAACTGATTGATTCCTCTTGTTCTTACTGTGCACTGTTGTTAGTCCCTTCAACTGACATGTTGATTTCCTCTCAGTAAGACAGATATAATTAATGTGACCTTTTGATAAGGTGGGAGATATAGGGTGTGACAAGTGCTCTCCAGAGAGCTATTAGTAGCTTCTGAGTAATTTGCTAATAGTATAGCTACCTTTATTAAACTCATACAGTTAAGAAGATAATTGACAACCATAATAATGAGTGCATATAGGGAAAGAAGAGAGCATAAAGTGAAGTAAAACTGTTAATTACTTTAAATTTGATGAACTTTCACTTCTAAGTAAACTATGATTTAGGAACACTGGAAATGAAATGCAGAAAATCAGAAGCCTGTAAGAAACTGTATTTAGATTTTTGTCTGAAAAATTAGATACTGTATTTGTACTATCAGATGCCTTTCAATTAATATCTGTTTAAAATTTTGTTCAACATCTGACTTCTGGCAAAGTGTTATATTTATCTGACATAGACATTATGAAGTCACACAAATGCAACAGCTTTACTCATGTTTTAATTTTTAAAACCGATTCTTACATGTGTAGAAAATTTAAACACTCATATAAATGTGAGGTAGTGACCAAAACTACTAAATGTACAATTGTGTTTAAAATTCTTTTATTTTTGTTGTTCTTTGTATCAATGTGGAAAGGATTTGAGAGAAACGCCCATCAAATTTGCTTTTT
Organism: Rhizomys pruinosus; assembly: GCA_009823505.1. Classification (NCBI taxonomy): domain Eukaryota; kingdom Metazoa; phylum Chordata; class Mammalia; order Rodentia; family Spalacidae; genus Rhizomys; species Rhizomys pruinosus. The sequence goes on from VZQC01009923.1 coordinate 6,115,617, forward strand.
TTCCAGGTAACAGAATTCAACCATGTCCATTAGATCATCAGGCAACTTAAACAGTTTAGCATAAAGTGAAAATTTATGCTGAATATTAAAGATTTCCCGCATAGAAAAGGGACACAAAAAAACCTGGCACTGACACTAGATTGATAGGAAAAGGGAGGGACTGTGAACCACCAGATAGAATGCTGTAAACACAAATGAGAGAACAACCAATATGTGAGTAGTTGTCCATGGATCTCTTCTACAGCAGGGAGAGGTTTTCTACCTGTATAGCTATTGTTTGCTGTGATATAGGCAGGCACATCCCTTCTTCTGCTCTTTGTGATATAACAGGTTTGGAGACCCCACTGCCTAGGATAAGAAGCCAGCTACATTTTTAAGAAATGGAAATTTATTGTTAGGAAAAAGTCCTAAAGAAAAACCCATTGCTGGGGAAGACACTGATTTTGAGGATTTTATTTTACTCATTTCTTCTATCATATAGATCCATTGCCTGACTTTTATGTCCCAGCATCATAACAAGCCACTTGATATATTAATAATTGTCAATGTCTAGTGCGTTGGGGTCCCTGGGTAGAGGTCACACAAAAAGCAGGACACAGGGGATGCAGAGTATATGAAGCAACTGCATGTTTATTTCTAATTGTCTCTTTCTTTTATACAGTTAAGCAAAGAACAGATGCTTTTACTCTAGAACATTAGGAGACTTTTCTCAAAATATCAAAGACATATTTACCCAAAACATAGGTTGGTTATCTCTCTCCCAAAATATCATAAGACTTGTTTATCTATAACAAAACTTTTGATTATCTCTTGGAAAGCTTATGAAGCTTCTTAAATCATATTGGAAATCTTAAACAACACTGTTTTCCATGCCTGTGCCGAGGCCACGTCCTTGAATAAGGACAAATTCTGGCAGAGCACTGAGTTTCTGCAAGAGGAAGTTTGCTCCCTTTTTATGCTTGGTTTGCCAAGTATCATCCACCCAGAGTTGCCTCATTTGTTCTTAAAGGAGCAAGCTCTCTTTACAAGGTTTTAAACATGTTCCATATCCTCATAAAGCTGCGTATCCTCACAAATAATTACTACATCTGAATTGATAGTTATATGATCTACACAATTAGTAAATATAAAAATATACAGAAGTAATTCAGATATTAGTAGAATTATTTTTCTAATGCTATTTTTCTAGTTATTATTTTTTATTAATTTTATTTATTTTTGTATGTGTATGAATATACTGTTTGTATGTAGATTTGTGCACCTGTGCCATGCAATGCCATGGAGGTCAGAAGAGGGTGTCAGATTACCCTGGAACTGGAATTAAAGATGGTTCTCAGCTGCCATGTGGGTGCTGGGGATCGAACCCAGGTCCTCTGCATGAGCAGTTGGTGCTCTTAATTGCTAGGCCATCTCTCCAGCCCCTTAATTATTATTTTTGTATGTATGCTGTATATGTATGGGTAATTGTATGGTTGTGTAGATGCCACGAGTGACTAGAAGAGCCATCAAATTCCCTAGAGCTTGAGTTACAGTTAGTTCTGCACTAAGAACTGCTAGTTCTGGGTACCAAGCTCATGTCCTCTGCAAGAGTTTTGTGTACACCATAACTACTGAGACGCTCTCCAACTGATTAGTAAGATTCCATCTTTTTCTCTTAAAACATATTTTATTAATTATTTGAGAATTTTATACAACGTATTTTGATCATATTTGCCTGACTCCTCTCTTAACTCCCAGTCCCCCAATATTCTTACCTCCACAAATGTGTGTTTGTTGGGGGGGAAGTTAACTTAACATTGCGTTGACTAAAATTGTTGCTGTACATATAACTCTGGGTGTGGGAGCATAAATGGAAAATGGTCAACCTATAAGGATCCAAACATTATTGAAAACCGACTCTTTCTCTCCCAATATCCTATCGACTCTTCATAAATTTTTTGTAAATGTTCAGGGTGCTTATGAATCTGTTCCTGCCACATGTTGGAAAGGTGACTAGTGTGGTGCTGTGTAGGTCTTGTGGATGGCAACATAGAACCTGCATATGAATTTGCACAGAAATCCTTTCACCTCCAGAAGAAGCACCCCCAGTTCTTACTATTTATTTATTTATTTATTTATTTATTTATTTATTTATTTATATATTTATTTTTGTCTTAGTTAAGACAGGGTATCCCTGTGGCTCTGGCTGTCTTGGAACTCACTATGCAGACCAGGCTGGCCGTGAACTCAGAGATCCGCCTGCCTCTACCTCCAAATGCTAGGATTAAAGGCATGCACCACCATACCTGGCCTAGTTCTTACAATTTTTTATTGTTCTCTTTAATGATATCTAAGTCTTACCTAGTCTGAGGGCATAGAGATTAAAATTTAGAAGGCAAGTTGACACTGTTAATTTAGAAAAATAGTATGAGATTAAACCCTGAGGGTTGTGAAATCCTCAGTCTGGGATCTTCTCCAGATTTCCAGTACCAAATTAATGTTACTTTCTGCAAAGGAAGTCTTAAATTCAATCAGAAATTTATTAGCTTCTGTCATGGCATTCATACCACTATTGTGACAATGGGCTTATATTGTCCTGCTGTAGGAAGCTTCCTTTGTTACGAGCAGGTACATCGTGGCCCTGCTAAGGGAAGGGGAGCACAGTACCCACTTGTGGCCACTGTAGGAAACTGACCTCTCAACACAGAGATCAGTCGGTTACTTTCATAACCTGACTTGAGAGGTAATTCTAACTCAGGTCCTTAGCCTGGGAAGTGGAATGTTTCCCACCCTTGGCCGTGCCCTTTCCACCTGACCAAAGACTGCTGGCCCCTGGACAGAAATTTCAGGCTGATGGCTGATGGCCTATCTTCAGTCTGTGTCCACTCACAATTCACTTCACCACACCAGCTAATCACATTGGTGTTCTAAAGACTGCTGTCCAACCCACTGGCTACTCACACAAAATTCAGGTCTGCTTCTGCCTGTATGTGCACAAAAAATGACGTCCAGGAATTCTGTAATGACGGTAATGGAGAATTCAATTTATTGCCTACTACATAAGCAAAATGATGTCAGCTCCCAGAGCCAATCACAGATCCCCAATTCCGTGCCACTGCACACTGCTGCCCCACCTGGGCCAAGTTGTCTGCTTTTTCTTGGGGCGGAGTCAGAGAGGTCCCCTGACTCCTATACACGTGGTCCCCTGAGGGGTGTTAGCTGAGAACTAGCCCCCAACAAAACGGATTGTCCTACAAACTGCTCCTTGATTTTTGTCATCTTGAAGCAAACTATATTCACCTGGGAAGAAGGAACCTTAACTAGGAATATTCCTCATCAGACTGGCCTGTGGGAATGTCTGTAAAGCATATTCTTAAATATTAATTGATGAATGAATGCCCAAACTACTGTAAGTGGTGTCATTCCTGGGAAGGTGGGCCTTTGGCTGTATAAGAAAAGTAGCCAAACATGATCAAGCCTGTATAGCAACCCAGGAGACAGCATGCCTCCATGTTCTTTGCTCCAATTCTTGCCACCAGATACTTGACTTGAGATCCTGCCATGACTTCCCTTAATAATAGATTATGTACCAGGAGTTGTAAGATGGCACAAATTCTTCTTCTAGGTGTCATTGGTAAGTGTTTTATCACAGAAATGGAAAGCAAACTAAAACACTGTATATGGTGAGCATTATTGTACTTTAAAAGTTTTGAAACTGGGTGAAGCTGACGATGTTTTTCCCTCCATCAGACCACATAGTCCTTTTAGTATTACAAGAACAAAGCAGAAGGAGGAAATCTTTCTGGTCAGTATCAGCTTGATTTTCCCATAGCTTGTGACCAATTTGTACCTTGCCCTCATCAGTTGGGTCTTAAAACAGAATCTTGTGGGAAACCTGGAGTAATCCAATTCACTGTATTGTTTGACGGTCCTTTGGACCTCTACATACTAACTCCAGGGGTTCCATTTTGTATCTTCAGCTAAGGTATTTATTTAGAAATCTATGGGCTCCCAGATGTATGTATGTGCATATGTATGTGTTTTTGCATATGTATGCAAGTATTACATTTAAAAACTATTGAATTTCTATATTTTTATACATAATTTTTCAGTCATTATAGCTGCTTCTCTTTTGCACCCTACCTCACACCCCCTCCAAATTCACACTTGCTGTCATTTTGCTAAAGTCCATTGTGCCAAATTACTCTCCCTGCTCACTCCTCAGTAACAGCTCCTTCCCTGAGCTCTAGTAAGCCTATCTGGAGTCTCTTTACTAAAGAAGGTCAGGTCTTCTGCACCTGACCACCATCTGCTTTCAATATTTCTTTTAGTGTATAAATGGGTAGCAAAGACCAACCATGGGTTTCTATAGTTCTATGGTGAGTTTTTGTCCAATATGCCATTTATAAGTAGGTGAACTTCATAATCCTATGTCAAACATCCTTTGAGTAATTTATGTTTCCCCAAGTACCTCTTCTGGCCCACTCTCATTCCTCTCTATTTACACCTTGTCCTGAGCCCATCCGCTTCCTGCACATTAATCTTTATTTGTCCTATACCACCTGTGTTCTACTGTATTCCCTTGCCTAAGAAGGGAACTTCCTGCCAAAGACCCCTTATAAATTTCTTGGATTCTTTGATTACTACAAACAAGTCATGCATACCTAAATATTTGATGGGAAGATCAGCCTATAATTAAGAACATGCAATGTCTATTCTCTTGGTCTGATTTACCTTATTTCACTCAGTGTAATGTTTTCCAGCTCCATCTACTTACCTGCAAGTTTCATTTTCTTTTATAACGGAATAAAATACCATTTTATTTTTTTTATTTTATTTTTGCCTTTTCGAGACAGGGTCTCCCTGTAGCCCCAGCTGTCCTAGAACTCACTCTGTAGACCAGGCTGGCCTTGAACTCACAAAGATCCGCCTGCCTCTGCCTCCCAAGTGCTAGGATTAAAGGTGTGTGCCACCAGGCCTGGCTAAAATACCATTTTATATGAGTAACTCAGAAATTGACTGACAGACCATATTACTGAATGCATCACACATTGTTCACATGGATTATGCAGTTCATCTTGGTACTGAATTGGTTCATGAGTTTCCAAATCTAAATGAGGTGAAAGAGACAGTCAATGTCTTCTGAGGTGGGGAAAATTAGTTTGCTTGAAGGTATGGCTTCTGATGGTGAAGTGTTGATCCAGTGGATGTTTGCATATGCACAAGTATACTGACAGCAAAACTGAATTCAGTGGGCCATTAAGTTAAAAAAGAGACAGGAGGGGGCTGGAGAGATGGCCTAGCGGTTAAGAGCACCGACTGCTCTTACACAGGACCCAGGTTCGATCCCCAGCACCCACATGGCGGCCGAGAACCGTCTGTAACTCCAATTCCAGGAGAACTCCAGTTCCAGGGGAATCCTCTTCTGATCTCTGCGGCATTGCACGACATGGGTGCACAAACTTGCATGAAGTCAGTACATTCATACACATACAGAAATAAATAAAAAATTCAAAAAAATCTTTAAAAAAAAAGACAGGAAATGAAGTTGAGCAGTTAGGAAGGTAATGATGGAGTCTTGGAAGATTTAAGAAGAGTTGGGGTTTTATATGATCAAATAAATTGTACAAAATAAAAAAAAATGTCCAGTAAAAATATAGTTTCTATGACATATAAAACAACACATGAAATGGTGAACATTATGATCTTTTAATTTTAATTTATTCATAAATAACTAACAGATACATGTAATAAGTAGATAAGCAAGCCAGGACATACATTAACAACCCAAAGAACCCAAGGTAATTAATTAATACCTTCCAGGCTGACATGGGATTTGCCCCTTCCTCATAAGAGCTACACTTGCCTAAGCACATTACTCTATAGGCATAAAATGCAAAGTATAACTGGGCATGGTGCCACATCTCTTTAATTTTAGCTATCATCAGGCAGAGACAGGCAAATCTCTATGAGTTCAAGGCCAGCCTAGTCTACAGAGCAAGTTCCAGGCTGGTTGGGGCGACAGGGAGCCCTTATCTCAAAAACACCTCCCCCCCAAAAAAAAGCAAAGTACTAAGCCACATTCAATCACTTTCAATTGTTTAACCCTTGCATTATCTAATCAATAACAAAGACATAAGTCTTGTTTATTTAGAAATTAGTTCTTTGAATTTGAAGAGAGTACATTATATTAAAATTTCTGATAATTATAATTGATGAAATAAATAATACTTTTTCATTTTAAATATGAGTAAAGTTTATAAATAAAATTTTATTTTTATCAGACTTCATTAAAATTTTATTTTTGTATATGACCCCAACATATTATATTTCCATTTGGATATAATTATCCATATATGGATATAAATATAGTGCTGTAGGGAATAGTTCTAATGAGAAGTCAATATGGAATAGTGATAGACTATTATTCATAATGAAACTATATACTAATAATGTATTAAATACACCTGGAATAAAAATAAACATTTGCTATTAAGAAAGGATATTGGCTGTGCTATAAATTGAAGATTAAAGATTATCAGTGAAGCACTAAATTAAGTGTCCTATATCGCTGAACATTGTGTTGAAAAGATAAAATCTAATTTACTAGTATTAACAAATGAAAATAAATCAGTTCAATAAATAATTTCAAATATTTAAGAGATTAATGAAGTATGTAACAATGGATTTTCACACCATAGATAAAATCCATAGATCACAAAATTTACTCTATTTCAGGCATTAAAATGTAAGAATGAAGTTTGACCTACTCCATGGCAGAAATTTTAATATAATATACTCTCTTCAAAGTCAAAGAACTAATTTGTAAATAAACAAGACTTATGTCTTTGTTATTGATTAGATAAGGCAAGGGTTAAACAATTGAAAGTGATTGAATGTGGCTTAATACACAAAACTCTTTCTTCTGGTCTATTCTCTTCATCTGATATTTAGTAACGAGATTCAGAAGTGAAGAGAAAACCCACAGAGTGGGAAGGAACCTTCACCAGTGATACATCTGACAGAGCATTAACATCCAGAATATATAAACTACACAAAAAGCAAAGGAGAAAGAAATCAAATGACTCACTCAAAAGATGGAGTAAAGAGCTGAAAAGAGACATCATAAGTGAAGAAATAAAGATGACTGAGAAACATCTTAAAAAGTGTTCAACATTGCTAATAATTAAGGAAATGCAAATTAAAATGTCTCTAAGGAAGCCAACACTCTGATCTTTATCAAATTCCAGAACTGTATCGAAAGGAGTTGCTCATGTTCAAGTAATTCCTTCACTGTTATTGATGGCTGTATTCCTCTTGAACTCATGCAGTTACTTGATTCAGTTGTGTTATCTCCCACATTATTATTGTACTTAAAATGTCTATTTGGTTCTTCTCCCAGAGAAACAAACGAAATATGGTGTCCCTCATTTGAGGATCCTATTACCAAATCTCTATTAACTAGGCAAACTAAATAATTATTTTTCTTTATTTTTAGTAAATATAAAACCTGATGTTTCTCATTAATTTGCTCTTTAATGTAGGAATGTAAGGTAATATTTTTTTACCTGCATACAACTAACTCTACTATCAAAATGTGAATCCTTAAACATGTTTTGGAATTAACCTATAGTTTATTTTCACACATCATAATTTGGTGCATATATATGGTGTGCATATATGCATATTTTGGAGCAATACAAATTGAAATAAACAGTAACAAGAAAAGATTGGTCAAAGAACTGACACAGTAAATTTCTACCTAAAACAGTAAACTCCTGCATTATAAAATTAAAAAGAAAAAGACAGACAAAGGTGCAAGACATGTTAGCAGAATGCATGAACTCTTGGGTGGGGGGGATGGGTCTAATTTTGATTAAGAAATGTATGAAATGCACAAAACATTTAAAAAAAGAAAAAAAGTTTCTGTAAAACAGCAGTAATGAAGACAGTAGCACAAGGAGAAACAAATACACCAATGAAATAGAAAAAATGGTTTAGAAGTACCGATGTTTAATATGGCTAAATGGTATCTGAAGAAGACACTAAAATAATTCAGTAGGGAAAGGATAATGATTTTAACGAATTCTTTTAGAGAATTTTCTTTCTACTATTAATTTTGGACATCCTGGAGATTGAGTCGAAGGCCTTATGCAAGCTAAGAAAGCAGTCTACCACTGAGTTAAATCTAAACTCCCATAATAAAATGGATTTATTACAAAAGAAGGTCTTAACTCTTAAGTAAAACTAAATGAAATATTCAAATATAACAAGTGTGAACATTTCTTTCCAATTTGTGGGTATGAAATTTCTCTGTGAGGATGAATATCAAATTCACATCTTTAATCCCAAAACTTAGGAGGCACAGGCAAAGAGAGCTCTGTGATATTGAGGCCAGCCTGATCTACATATCAAATTGTGGGACAGCTTGACCTACACGGAGACCCTAGCTCAAAAAGATGAAGAAATAATGATAAAGATAAAAAGCTGTTAAAAGTTCATAATTGATCAACTGGATGTAAATCTATGCAAACTTTATTCACCCAACATGTTTTTCAAAGAAAATATTATTTTATTAATAGAAATGTATGTAACAATCATTGGCAAGAAGCTTTGCAATTTCTACTTATTTATTTTTGTGTATGAGAGTTCTTCCTGCCTGTATGGAAGTGTACTATTTGCCCACAATGCATGCAGAGGCTAGGAATGGGTATTGGAACTTCTGGAGCTGGAGTTACATTTTGCTGGTAGTTTATAATCCACATGCTGTTCTTCTCTCCCTGTAAGCTTCAAGGCTGTCTCCTGCCTGCAGCCAGAGAGCCTTTAGGCTTAGTTCCTGGCAAGGAGAGGGGAGGGAGCACTGTAGGAGATTACCATGGAAAATGAATGGATTCAGGGGCGAGGTCCGGGAGAATAGATTCTCTCTCTTTATTCATGCCAGCAGTGTGCTTATATACCAAAAGCTGCTGTTCTCTGGGCAAGGAAGTGGGGTGGGGGCAGGCAGAAGGGAATGGTGAGCCACCTTGCCTCCTACGGGGACGGGGGGACTGTAGAACTCCTGTTTGTGCAACCGGTAACCAGAGCTGTGACATTTTGTTCAATACCTCAAGGGAAGGGGCCCTCTGGTTCTGGACTTTGCAGACATAGGCGAGGTGAGAAAACATTGTAATATCCCAGAACTTCCAGAGCTACAGATAACTTACAGAGACAACTGAATGCCCACAGAGATATCAGATAACTCTGAGGTTTTTTTCGGGACAGGTCATACAACTTCTTGCCTCAAGCCAGGCAAAGTTTCATTCCTACAACATTTCTCATATACAATGAGTGTTTAAGAAGTTAGAATTTAAGGTCTACAGAGTGAGTTCCAGGACAGCTGGGGCTGCAGGGAAACCCTGTCTCGAGAAGACAAAAAAAAGTTAGAATTTTTTTTTTTTAAAAAGGAATTTGGATAGACATGATGCTGAGCATTGGTAATCTCAGCAGGAGATAGAGTCAAGAATACCAGAAGTTGAAGTCCACCTCATCTATATAATAAACTTGAGGCTAGCATGGGCTACAAGATATTTTATAAACAAACAAACAAGCAAATAAGATTATTTTTTTAAAGCTATGAATTTGCTGAGTATTTCTTCTCATGAAATCTAGTATATTTAAACATCAAATTTCAAGCATCTTGTGTATGATATTTTCAAGAAATCAAAATGTACATTTTTTACTTTAGAATCAAAGCAAAAAAAAATCAAAATACCAGAAAAACACATATTCCAAAAATGTTGATTTTCTACAGCTAATATGAAAAACTCTACCCTCATATTTGTCAGCACCAACTGTTGGAAACCAAGGACAGACACAATCCTAAAATAGAGCACAAGAAGATTGGTCATCATGAAAGACATAGAAAGGCTATAAGAGTCAAAAGATTAGAAAATCTGCTGCTAGTAAGCTTTAAAAGCAGAGCTACAGGCAATCAATAGCTGGTGAGAAAGGCAGAATCCATTTTTTTCCCAAGGATGATTAAAAGCGGTCGGCACTAAACACAGATACATAAAGTATACAATATCACCACTAAATGGACACAGTAATATACATATATATATATATATATATATATATTATGACAAGATCAGGTATTTCAAAGAATGAGTGGGGAAATGTAGATGTGGAAGAGATAGAGACGATGGAATGCAGAGAGATAGACAGAAATGCTTAAATATAAGAACTCCTGTATGAGCTTAGTCAAAAACAATTAAAAAATATTTTTAAATACCACTCATGTAAGCTCAGCTTCTGTGCCTTTGTAAAATATATGTAATTCATATATTTACCTTTCAATGTTTCTTTGCTGAATTTTGGTAGTTGGACCACTGACAAAGGGCTATCCTCTATAAAAAGTGGAAGATTACAGTCTTTATATTATTTTGAATAATTTAGTAATATGTTTATTTCAGTGGTGCCTTATTTATATCCTGTTAAGTAATGTAAATATTGAATAATATTTCTGATTAGTTTTCCATTTAACTGGTCAATTAATATGATGTCACTGTTTCTTATCCTATATTATACATTCAATATTTTATAATATTTCTTGCGTTTTATGAAAATTTAGTCGTTGTGAGATTGATAAACAAAAAAACCTACCTGCCGGGGTGTGGTGGCACATCCCTTTAATCCTAGCACTTTGGGAGAGGGTAGAGCAGGCGGATCTTTGTGAGTTCAAGGCCAGCCTGGTCTACATGAGTGAGTTCCAGGATAGTTGGGGCTACCAGGAGACCCTGTCTCAAAAAGACAAATAAATAAATTAAATTAATAAAAAATAAATAAAACTACTTTACATTTTTTATTATTTTTCTAATTTTTATTGAGCTTTTGTTCATTTCATACAATCATTATTCATCCCTCACCATTTACCCCTCACTAGAGTTCATTCAGTCTGCCATGCATGTTAAGTCCATCTTGTAATTTTTTTCTCAGTTATTTTAACTTTTTGATGGAGAAGTCATATATCTATATATTTATATATTATATATATATATATATATATATATATATATATATATTCCATACATACACCAAAATTACAAACTCTGAAAATAAACTCTAGGTTAATTCCAAAACAAGTTTATAGTGGAACTCTTCACCAGTGACCTATCTGACAAAGGTTTAACATCCAGAAGTCATTTTTTTATGTTTAGGAGTTCACATTTTTTCTTTTAATTTTATATTACTCTAAAATATCAGTATATACTTTCCACCCGTATACATTAATACATTAATTACCATGTCTGAAAGTAACTGGTAAGTGAATTTTACAGTTCATTAAGATATTCACAGTATAACATCACAGTCGCTTTCAGATAGAAAGAAATATAATAACATTTCTCAGCGTTTCTTTCAATTTGGGAATTTGGATTAAATCACTGATCACACAATTCTTTTCATTTAATGCTCATTAATCTTTAAAATATTTTCTGAACTTCTAAAGACCAAATTAAAATTTAATTTTCCATCATACTCAGAATTTATTCTTTTTATCATCTTTAAGATATTTAGATTTATAATCCAGTTAAAATCAAATTAAAATTTGACTTCCTATGTATTTTGCCATCTAAAGAAATACCAGTAAGTAGGGGAATAATAAGTTGACTCAATGATTTATGCAGTATTCGAAATAAAATGAGAGTAGAGGTAATTTCTTCAAGAGCTGTGTGGATTGAATTTCAAATTTCACTTATATGATTTTAATCAATTTATCTTCCACAGATATATGTTTACTTTTAGTTAAGACAGTTTTATCTTTCCATCCATTTATGTGTAATGAACGCTATGAGAACTCCCAAGTTGGGAATGAATAACATATCTTTGCTGTCTTGAAAAACAAATAGATGAAGAAGACCTGTAGTATTCTTTTTTGTATAATTTCTGTTTCATAGCCAATTGTATCATTTACATTTTTATTTTAGTTATTAGATTACACAAAACTTTGATGAAGATCATGTAAAAGAATACTTTTCATTTAAAGAGTTACAATCTTAATGAAGAGATGCAAATGTCTTAAGCTTCATAAGGAGTGCATTACTGATTTATCAGTTCATTATCTTCTTAATTTCCCCATTTATAAATGTGAGATATCTGATTAAGCCTTTAAGCATCATCCTTGTTCCATCCAATGCATTGAGGACTTATTAGTAGTATGTGACTGCTTTCATAATTTCTGGTGGTGTGCAACTCATGGTAGCCAAAGCAAAGAAACATAACAGCACACATTGCATGGATAATGTTCCCAATTTTATGCTATTCAGAAGTTACATTTTTTTTTCTGAGTCCTACTTTATTTTACTTTAAAAGTAATTCTTCTTCCCAGGTAAGCATCTAATTCTGGATTATATCAGAAAGGCTTATAAATTACCGTTAATTATTTAAGTCCATGGAACTCATCCAAGGGAATTTGATTAGATATATTTGGTTTAATGGAAGTAACTCAATAAATATTTATACATATAACATTTTTCAAGGACTGTAGAAAATGTCTAATATATCATTTCCATTCAAGTTGAGAATACTGTCTTTTGAGGAAGACAGTGTACTGGTCTTCAATTCTTAAGGGAATACAGTGACCTTATGTTCAGTGACAAATTATTTGTACTGGAGAAATGCTTAAAAGTAAATTTTGCTCATTTTCTTACTAAATATCAATATATCAATCATTAAAAAAATATATTTTGGTGAAAATTGGCATGGATATGTGCATTAGTATATCCATTTTAATCAATATTAAAATATTGATTACATTTATGTTTTTTTACTGTCCTAGGAACTGATAGAACAAAGATTATTTTAGTCTATCACCATTGTTTCAGATCAGGCATAAGACATAGAAATATGCAGTAAACAATTTGAATAAGTATTTGGTTTTTAATGGAAATTGCCTATATGTGTGTTTTTTAGTTAAGGATCCAAATTAGAAATCTCTTCCAAAAGTTATTAGCTTTTTAACCTTTCCTGAAGACCTAATTTCTGCTCTAGAGTAATTGCTAGGTAAATGTCATCAGAGTTGCTGTAATAGAGAAAAAAATATGGTGTCTTGGGAGTAGAGAAAAAGGGCTCATCTGTTTGAAAGGACACCAAAAACTCCCACTGGAGGGTGGCATTTAAATTGACTTTTAATCATGTCTGTGTTTGTTAAACTAAAAATGTAAGCAAGAACATAATAAGCATGTACAAATTCCATCAAGTTGACAATGAATATTTCTATAACTAATTATGAAATGTGAGCATAAAAAATCATAAGAGATTGGGTTGGGGAAGTAGATATGATTTAGATAAAGAAAGAATTCTTCTGTGTAATATACAGAAATTGAGTGAATTTAAGATTAGATTCATCATCACATGAAATTATAGTAAAGAACTCTGATAAGGGGTGAATAGAGACAGGAGCTGAGATTGAACAAATGGAAGAAAACTAGGAGTGGTACTAGAACAGAGGAAAAATGATATCCTTCTGAGATTAGCGAAAGAGAGCAGGATGGAAACTAGTGTCTATCTTTTTAAGACAGTTGGTACTCTGATTAACGGAATAAAGTTTTTGTCAATGCAAACGCAGCTTTTATCTCAAAGAAATGAGATGTAATTTATTTTGGAACCAAATGAGTTATTCTTGCCTTGTAACACTAATTTTTGTTGCTCAGAATAATGTGATGCAATGTATACATATTTTACTTGAATGCTGCAAAAAAAGAAGAAAGTAATAAACCCCTGTCCCAGTTTGTTGGTAAAAGCATTAGGTAAGTGGCTCAAAGTGGGAAAATCTCTGCTACTTTTCAGATGCAGTCTAATGGCCTTCTTAGTTCAGCACTGATGAAATCTCATGGTCTATTGGGTCAATGCAACGCAAGACATTCATGTGATAGTCACAGTGATATTAAGTCAGACACAGAGGTGGGTTGTGAGTAGATTACAGGGAATTATGACAGCCTACGGTATTTTTTCTCAATATTTATTTTATTCCAACACAGTAATCAAGTTCATAGAATTTTTTAAATTAAGATCTTATTTTATTTTGAAAGGGTTTTAAGTAGCCCAGGCTGGCCTTAAGCATGCTGTGTAGCTGAGTTTAGCTTTGAACTTCCGTTCTTCCTGCTTCTGCCTGACTGCAGGCCCATTCCACGAGGCCCAGCTGATCCTTATTCTCACCAACCAGTTCAGGCTCTTTAAACTGTATGTGCTGCATATCCCACCACTGGAAGCAAAGTACTTAATAGGCCTATTGGATCTTGTGTGTGTGTGTGTGTGTGTGTGTGTGTGTGTGTGTGTGTGTGTGTGTGTTTCTGGGAAATTTAGTTCATATTTGTAATAATGTTTTAATTTTTATTAAGTTACTTATGGTTTAAATACACATAAAGGTGTAAGAAAAAAACAGTAAATTCCAACTATGTACAGGATGAATTATGGTGGGATAAAAATAGTCTAGAGAAATGAGGTAAGAGTTGAGGTAATTAATCAAGTGATTAGGATTTACGGAGAGATAGTGACACTTCTTTCCCAGCTACTAGGGAACCCTGAGTCCAGGAGTTATATATAACTTCTCCCTCCCTCCCCACTCTCTGAAACCTCCCTCTATCATTTCTTAATATTTATTTTTGATATGTCTATCTGTTCAACGCCCTGCAATATAAGTATGTGGTTAATAGTATCCCATTTTATTAATCATTGTTCTTTGTTTATTTTTCCCACAGCAAAATAATTTTTAATATTATGAAGAGCACTTAACTGAGTTTTAGTATTGTTTCTCGAGCTACTGGAAGTCTACTCTGGAATGTATTTCATGTTAATATATTCTGAAACATTTTATTGGTCAAGCTTTATAATCAAGAAAACACGCATGGTGTTATACTGTAATTGTAACTTATCCTTACAGAATAGTTCGCATCAAGAAAATGAACAGCAACAAAAATCTAGGAAGAAAGTGCAGGAAAATAAATACTGAAATTGTTGGTGTCAACAGGAATTAGTGTAGATACTATGGAAGTTAGACTAGAGTTTCATAACAAAAGCAAACAAATGAAATATAATGATCAGCTAGGCCAAAGCAATCTATATACCCAAAAGAATACAACTGAGATTGCACCAGAGATAACTGAATCCTCATGTGTTTATCACAGGTCTATTTACAATTGCAGTACTGAAGCAGGCAAGGTGTCTGTCAACAAGTAAATCCTTGAAGAAAATGGGTATTTTCTGTCTTGTCTGATGACACAAGGTGTCTCCCAGGAACACACATGATAGAAGAGAAGTGACTTCCTGAAAAATATCTTCTAAAATCCACACAGTGACATGTGTCACAAGTACACATATACACAGACACACACAGACACACACAGATACACACACACATACACACTTTAATGAAAAAAAGCTAAAGCTAAAAATACAAGAAAATACCTTATACATACATGATGGATTATTAAGAAGACTAAAACCTGGCTTATGAGCTAGCTCAGCAGGTAAAGTAATCACAGCCGGTGATCTGAATTCAACCCTGAGGTCACAAATTGGGGAAATACAGAATAGACTCTTGCAAGTGGTCCTGTGACTCCCATAAGATTGTCTTGACACATGTAAATTCACACAAATCACACAAACACACACACACACACACACACACACACACACACACACTAAAAACCTCTGCCAATTGGGTGGGAGGTAATGAGGGGAGTTGAAGATAAGGGAGAGGATCTAAATACCATCAAATTAAAGCTATTATCAGAGCTTCTCTTGCTTCTATATGTGCATGTAAAAGTTAAACTCGTGAGCTACAGAAAGGCTTACTGATACAGTGCCCTGGCTACTTTTGTAGACAACCCTGCTTTGATTCCCAGAACCCCATGGCAGGTGAACATTGTTCATAACCTCAGGTTCAGGGGATATGATGGTCTCTGCTGACCTCTATAGACACTGAAAGCACAGAGGCACTTGCATACATGCAGACAAAACACTCATGTCCATTAAATAAAATTTAAAGTAAATAAGTAATATTTTAATAAAAATGCAAGCATAAGAGGACTATAGGAAAGACCTTGGGAAAGGAAGAAGGCAAGAAAGCAAGTCCTTAGTGTTTAATACACACAAAGTAAGTGAAATGCATAAATATGATTATTGTGAACCCTATTTTTTAAATAAAATAAATGTACTCTCTGCATGTAGGTTTGTGCACCCATGTCGTGAAAGGGGGTGTTGGCTTTCCCTGGAACTGGAGTTAAAGATGGTTTTCAGTCACCATGTGGGTGCTGGAGATTGAACCCCAGTCCTCTGCAAGAGCAATCGGTGCTCTTAACTCCTAGGCCATCTCTCCATCCCAATGAGCCCTATTTTTATACAGTAAGTAAACTACCAAAATATTAATTCAGTAAAATCAATATGTGCCAAATAAAATTTGCCCTCAAATAATGAAATTTTTTAGAGTGAATAAAATAATGGTTGGTCATTGACATTTATAATAATCAGTGTACTGGTGATGTTCTGACTCTATATAAACCAAAAACCAAGGGAACAGAAGCTTTTAATGTAAATATGCTAAATGAGCACTAGCATTTCCCTGAGATGAGTATTAAAAATAAGCATTGTTTATTTTCTAACTTGAAAACAACTTTGCTTACAATTTATCTTCAATAATTAAATATACGTGATACATAAAGAACTACAATATGGAGGGACTGGGGATTTGGCTCAGTGGTTAAGTCTACTGGCTGCTTTTGAAGAAGATGCTAGTAATTTGAATCACAGCACCCACAAGGTAGCTAGCAACTCTCTGTAACTCCAGTTCTGGAGAATCCAATGACCTTCTTCTGTTTGTAAGCATTGCACTACAAAAGTTCACTTACATACATTTAGGCATAACACTCATGCACAGAAGACAAAAATAAAATTAAAAAAAATTAAATAACTACAAAATGGTAACATATTACCATTTTTGTAAATATTACATTAATTGATCTATATTAATACACATTATATAGATGATAGATGATAGGTAGATAGATAGATAGATAGATAGATAGATAGATAGATAGATAGATAAATTGGGGGCCATGGAGAGGTGATTTGGTGTTGAAGACTATGTGTGCTCTTGCAAAGAATACTGGTTCATTTTCCCGGGACTCACATGTTGGCTAACATTTATCCATAAGTACAGTCCCAACGTGCCCAATATCCTCTTATGGATTCCATGGGCCTTCCATGTATGTGATGCTCTTATAGGCAAACAAAATACTCATATATAAAATAAAGAAATAAAGAAATAACCCAAAATGTGCTGACACTGAAAGAAAAGTGACACTGGTTATACTAATACAGAGTCATGGGGGGAAGTTAATAAACAAGATATCAAAACAAGTAAGGAAGGGTATCTTCTAGACAATTTATGGAAATTAGAATTTTTGGTGACTGTGAGAAAAAAATCACATCTAAATAGCCATAGATATGGGATTATTACATAAATCCCTAATCCTTTGGATATAGCATTATTGATAAATGAAACCATACTGAACTATAAGGAAGGATGTCACATGCACACATA
Source organism: Rhizomys pruinosus (assembly GCA_009823505.1). Taxonomy (NCBI): domain Eukaryota; kingdom Metazoa; phylum Chordata; class Mammalia; order Rodentia; family Spalacidae; genus Rhizomys; species Rhizomys pruinosus. The sequence goes on from VZQC01009923.1 coordinate 6,133,174, forward strand.
CATAAACACAAGCACACAAGTGAATACATGATTGAGGTGAAGGAAAAAGAATACATGAGCAAGGATGTGAAAGTTAAACTGAGCCCAGTATAATACAATTTTCAGAAAAGGAAGTTACTCGGAAGTGTGGAGGAATGTCTCAATGGTTAAGAGCACTGGCTGCCCTTTCAATAACCCAGGGTGAATTCCCAGGATCCACATAGCCTCTAAGAACCATGGGTAACTCCAGTTTCAGAGGACCTGAGACTCTCTTCTGACCTCCATCAGCATTGGCTGATAGGGATGCACTCAATTGCACGCAAGCAATACACTCATACATATAAAAATAAAATAATTTAAAAATTTTAAAGAAATCACTAGAGTATACATGATAGAATAACAAGATAATCTGGAGAAAATAAATAGAATGCATACATATATAGATGATATACATGGGTATGCTGAAACACATGTTATCAGAGATAAAAGAATGAGATGAGGGAGAGAGAGAGAGAGAGAGAGAGAGAGAGAGAGAGAGAGAGAGAGAACAGAGAGTAAGAAAGTGTCTTGCTTGGTACCTGAGGCTGTTGTCTTCAAACTCACTATTAGCAGAGAATGGCCTCTAATTCTTGTTCCTTCTGCTTCTGATTCCAAATGCAAATATTATGGGAGGCTCTCCTTATGTATTCATATAGTATATTTCAGACTCCTAGAATATTGCATTGAATTGTTTTTCCCTTTACACAGTATATGCCTGAACTAGTATAAGTAAATGCAAAGAAATTTTACTAACACAATCGCCTTCAGTGTAAGTATATAAAACAGTACTGTAGATAGAGAGGAAATGTGAAATATTTTTGCAGTGAGTGATCTGATAAAATTTGTAATTATCAAAGCTGACAATAAAAGCCAAATATTTTACAGAACTATTGCCAGATTATTAATTTTTTTTCTTTATAGCTAAAGTAGTTGTTTAAATAAAATGACAGTTTTCCTGGGCTGCTGCTAGGGGGTCACGTCTCTGAGGACTTCTGGGCAGGACCGCCCTTCACCTTTGGAGCCGGGACCAGAGGGTCGGTGGGTTTGGGTCGGTGCCTCTGCACCTTTGTGTGGGCTGGCTGGAAGTCACTCAGGCAGAATAAGAAGAGAAGGGTGCTTTGACTTCCAATATCCAATATATAAACAAAATTGAAAGCCTGAAAACTCAGGACAAGTCAATACTCAATAGGAGGAGGAAAGGAAAAAAAAAGCATCTGAAGGAGGAAAGCAAAACCATCCGTTAACATAGTGAAAAGGTATTTGTGATCTGAACCACAAAAGGGAAGCCCACATGCCAGGGACACGTTAAAGGGACAACATGGGAAAGGTACAGGATAATCCTGCACCAGGCTCTACCAAACCTGTAGGAAATAGCTACAATGGGAACCCCTTGGAGGAGACCCAAGGAACAGATCTTATAGGAATAATTGCAGATCTATGCAGAGAAATTAAAAACATAAAGAAGAATTCAGAGAACTAAAGAGAGAGAATGAAAAACTCAAAAAGGACCTAGAAGGAAACAATGACAAACATTGGAAAGAACTAAAGGAACAGATTGATAAACTCCAGAAAGAACTAGAGGGAGAAAAAAACAAACTCCAAAAGGAAGTAGAAGCACTGAAAAAGGAAGCCAACCAACAAAGTAAGGAGCACCAAGAAGAGATTGAGAAGCACCAAGATGAGAATGAGAAGCTCAAAAAGGAAATGGAAATACTAAAGAAAACACAGGATGAAATGAAAAAGGAATTAGAATACTCATCCAATCAAGAAGAAAGGAAAGTAAAAAGCCTCAGAAGTAGAATGGAGGAAGCAGAACAAAGAATATCAGATCTGGAAGATAACACAG
>VZQC01009923.1:6138719-6231161 GCA_009823505.1 Rhizomys pruinosus
AACAAATAAAAAAAAAAAAAAAAAAAATTATGAAAAATTTAAAAATACACAAAATGGAACAACCAGGAAATATGTGGACACTATGAAAGCCTCAAACCTCCCCATCATAGGAATTGGGAAGGAAGAATCTCAAGACTATAGTATTGATCAGATCTTCAACAGAATAATAGATGAAAATTCCCCAAACTAAAAATAGACAAACCCACAAATACAAGAAGCACATAGGAGCCCAAATAGACAAGATCAGAAAAAGAACACCCACACATATCCTAGTTAAAATGTTAGATGCCCACTAACAATGACAAAATTCTGAGGACTACAGAAAGAAAACCAAGTCAAATACAAGGAAACCCATCAGAATTACAAATGACTCTTGGCCTCAAACCATGAAAGCAAGAGAACATGGAGCAAAGCATTCCCGTGTTAAGGGACTATGGATGCCAACCCAGAATATTTTACCCAGCAAAAATGTCTACTATAGTTGAAGGAGAGAGAAAAAATCTTATGACATGAATAAACAAGATGATGGAATAAATGTCTGGAAAACCAATTATTCATAAATACTTGAAAGCAATTCAAAGGGCAGAAGAGAGAGCAACAATCCTCAAACACCTAGGAAAAAAAACTAATAAAAACATACATAGGAGAAATCAGAGGCTAGAATGCAAATGGATAATAAGTGAAAGGAACAAACAAATCCATCTTTCAATTATAACCTTAAATATTAATGGCTAACTCCCAATCCAAAGGCATAGACTAGAGAATAAGGATTAGGAAACAAAAACATCTATATGCTGTCTCAAGAAACCCATCAATTTCAAGGAAGGCACCAACTTAAGTGAAGGGATGGAGAAATATTCCAAGCAATGGTACCAAAAAGAAAGCAGGTGTCTATTCTAATATCAGACAAAATAGACTTCAAAGCAAAAAAATCAAAGAGAAAAGAAGGCCATTAATATTATTTAAAGGAACAATCGACGATGAAGATCTCACAATCATGAATATATATGCACCAAAACCTGGCACCAAACTTTTATAAAGACAATCTTCAGGATCTCAAGGTCACGATTAACCCCAGACACTATAGTAGGGGACTTCAATACCCCACTAAGTCCCTTAGACCGATCAAAAGGACAAAGAATAAAGAGAGAGACATCTGAACTAATGAACAATCCACCAAATGGACCTCACAGACATCTATCGAATATTCCACCCAAACACAAGAAATACACTTTCTACTCAGCACCCCGGAAAATTCTCCAAAAAATCGAGACCATATACCTGACGTACTCTAGGAACGCACAATGACAAAGGACGGTGGAGATCGTATTTTAATGCGATGAGTGCATTGGAGTGGCATCGGAGGAGAGTGGGAAGCAGATCTACGATGGGACTACGTGAGCGTACGAGAGAGCAATTAAGTATGTGATAAAGGGGCAAACACGACAGAGAGACAGAGAAGAGGTCCTGCAATGAGCGGCCAACCATGGAGAGGCTAAAGGCATACTGCCAGAAAATCGAAGATGCTTAGCGGTAGCAGACCACTGCAGCCGAGGAGAAGCGACAGAGCAGTACGTAGCTGTATTACAATAATACGTGTATAGGCCCAGAGAAAAGGAACAGTGCGGTCCTGTCTAGGAGGAACTAGACACGACTGGCGCTCACCAGAGCCGGCAGTCTGGGAGAGACCTGCTAGCGCACAGATACAAAATCATAAACTAGGTGTGCCGAGAGTACGAAGAGTCATTGAGGATCCCCTGGAATTGAACTTATAGATGGTTGTTAGCTGCCATTTGGATGCTGAGAACTGAACCCAGGTTCCTCTCAAAAGAAAACCAGTGCTCTTAACCCCTGTGAGCCATCTCTCCAGCCCAATAAATACATCGTTGTATTTTAATCACTTCCAGCCTTTACAATATGTTTTGGTTCATCAGTGCATGTTCACCAGTATGGCTTCTGTTGTAGCCGTTTGGAGGTGGAGTGTATATTTTTACCAGTATGTGTAGACTCTGTCGCTATTTGCTATTTGAGTGACACTCCCCAGGGGAAAGTCCCTATCCCAGAGTCACAGGGATGAGTCAAGCTCAATGGTGTTGGCCTTTGAAACCGGAGCCTGTGGCATGTCCTCTTGATATTGACAGGAAGCACCAGGAATGTGAATTCAGGCCTGGGTGAGCCACTGATCAGCCACCAGACAGTCATTCAGGACTGTGTTTGTGGCACCATGGAAACGAAGCTGGTGTTTTCCTGGGGAATGCAGTCTAAATGTAGAGCTCTGACCTGGACATAAATACTGACGTGATGCAGCTTCCTATATTAATCCCTGCCTTAATTTCCCCATCGGTGACACAGAGGCCACCTGCCACGGCCTGGTATGAATTCATGGCAACCCACGCCCTCAGTTATAAGAAGCCATCCTTTTTCAGGCTGTTCACTATAAGAAGTCTTCCTTTATATTCCCATCTGGGTGAAAGCAAAATTCAGAGTCCCACTAGGGATCAGCCACTGTGATCAGTCAGCCCTTCCTGTTTAGAAGGGACTTTTCTAAACGTAAGTGCTAAGAATTTTAAGCAAAAAAAAAAAAAAAAAAAAACAAACCAGCTGTGAAAACACTGCAACCATTTGTACACTGGTTTTATATGTGGATTTCTTTTTACTTGCACTTTATGCCCGTTCTGGAGAGCGGCTTCCTGGATCTCCTTCCCTCCCTCGGCTTACTCTTGCTGCCCCTCAGGGGCCTTTTGAGAAATGACAGTCTCTCCTTCTAATCCTTAGGGGTCACAAGTGTTCTGCATCAGGGCACACCCTTGACTAATTAGCATTAATACCCCCCCCCCCCCCCCCCCCCGCTGCATGGTGGGACCCATGGACTGTGTAGGTTTGGGCACAACTGCATGCAAATTGGTTTTACATGAAGGATGCTTGTACTCATAAATTATCACTTATTGCTGAAAAACGAAAAAAATCTGAGAGAAAGACGCAGGACAGTTATGGCAGAATGCATGATCTGGAATGGGGTGGGTGGGGTGGGGGGAAGGGAAAGGGAAATATGCCTGAACTGAGTTGGAAAATGATGTATGAAATACACAAAGCATCAATAAAAAAAAAAGAAGGAAACAGTGTAAGGGCCACCTCAAAGGGGTACTGATACAGGAGACTGCCCCAGAAGATGCCTCCCTCACTTCCTCCCTGAAAGTATCACAGTGGGTACTGGGGCTGATGTTACCACCTCAGGGGCACAAGGCTCACAGGGACTGTTTGAAGCATGGAAAGCCATTTTATTTGAGGTAAGATAGCCATCTGAGCAACCATGAAAAGCTATCAGTGAGCTCTGTCCGCATCACTTACTGAAGCTAGGAGCAAAATGCAGTTAATCTACAGAAAATGAAGATGTCAATGCCATAGTTCTGTCCTCACTGGTCCCCTTATTCACCACTGGTCTCCGTATTCCTCTGAACAGGTTTTTAGGGATATGAATTTGATGCAGAAAACACTGTTGCGCTCAACTTCGTTTGCAGCCCACAAGAGGAGTACCTGGGGGTCAAGCAATGACTCCTGGGACACAGCTACAAGACTCAGGAACATCCCCTCAAACTCTACTCAATGTCCTGCTGTCTGTGCATTACAACTTCTTTATGTGCATCAATTCTACATTTTTAGAGGACTCAGTAGTGTCTAGATTGCACTATGTACCCTGTTAATTGAATAGGCACCTTGGTGCTATTCTGAGAAGAGGAAAGATGTCCTGTATTAGGGCTGACAAACAGGTCCCCCTCATAGGACACATAAAATGATAGTTGGGTTTCCTCATGACCCTGAAAGAAGACAGAATCTTAATGGTGGTGAATGATTCAGGTTAGATATATAAAGATAAGTCTGCCACCATTGCTAATCAATGCAAAGATGGTAGCCAATCAGGAAACATTAACTGAAGAACAAACATAGTCCTGATTGTCAGGCTGTGACAGCTAAAGGTCTCTGCAAGAGCTTCTTGACCTATACAGCTCTGGGAGACTCGGTAATGTTTCTAAACTAATCTATTGAACTTTAATGGAAGATAGACCCTTTGCATATTCTTGCACCTTATATATCCACTTAGACTGGATCCATGATGAATTTGCTTTGAGTACATCAGTTTCCTCCACGTGGCCAAGCTTTGGAAAGCACAGGGCATGGACCACGGGGACCAAAATAAGAGAAGCTCATCATATTAGGAAGTATCGCTTCTATAAAGTTGTTCACATATATTTTGATAAATTGTTGTTTGATTTAAAAAAGTAATAAATAAAATGACAATGTCTATATGTGAATAATTACATACACTTGTAATAAGGAAACGATAAAGGACAAAAATAGAAGATTGTGAATCTTACAAAATTGTTTGTTTCATTCACACACCATGCTTTTCTTCTGCAGGAAAGCAGAATCCAATTTTATACATTCTCCTTAGTAGAGCAAGAGGTAGCACTTCCCTAGTATAACCATTTCATTATGATGAATAATTTATTGCTTTAAATTACATAGTTATTTATTATGTATAATGTTTAAATACATAAGTAGTTATTCATGAACTATTCCTAATTATTTTAAAAAGGACTTCCCTAAATAATATCTAATGCATTTTATGTATTTTCCAGTAAATAACTTTAATTAAATTGTTTTATTATTTTATTTTGTGCTGAAATTATATTTCAATTTTATAACCAATCTGTTTTCTAATATAAAAGAATAAGCTATTTAGAAATAATAAATCTCAAATATTTATATAAATTGATTCACAACAAAATTCTTTTCAAGTATAGGATTGCCACTTGGATTCAAGATAATATATGGTTAGTACTGAATTAGAAAATAGCTCTTTTGTTAAAGTTTCATAAGTTTTGGGGTATGGGCATTGGTGTGGTCTGTGCATTTGTGTTTGAGTTAATCTGGCTGTCTGTGTTGGAACCCAAAGCCTGATATCAGGTTCCTTCTATTAATTTCCAGATAGACAGGCCTCTCTTTAAAATTGGAGTTCATTGGGTATGGCTGGGTAGTCAGTGAGCTTCCTATCTACAAGGCTTAGCACCCTCACTGCTTGGGTTGTAGATATGTGATGTGCCAAGCTTTAACATGGATGGTTGGGTTATAAATTCAAGCAATTGTCACAATTGAGCATCTCCACAGAGATGGTAGGCTGTTCTTAAACTGAAATTATTAGACCTTCCTGATAAACTATTAATACTAGTTTCTATAAATTTTATGTATATATTACATTATGCAGATCATCGCATAAATTTAAGCTAAAATATTACATAAGAAGTTGGAATAAAAAATTTGAATTAATTTAAAATTATTATTAGAAAATTGTGAACATTTTTAATATATTGAATTTAATCATATCTTCTTCATATAAAAATGAACTGAATATTAAGCTGGTGAAATAGTAAAATGTATAAAAGACAGAATCAAATTCATCAGAAATGATGAAGAGAAAATAAATAAACTATTTCGTATAGCAATGTAAGTTTTCTGGAATCAAGCTAGCCATTTGCTGCTATTTTAATGAAGATGACCTTCCCCCAAATTTAACATTTTATATGATACATGTTATATTCTTAATTTTAAATGTTGAACTTTTAATTTTTAAATGATTATTATGTTCACATTACTCATCTACTTAGAAAATATAATCTGTGTAAAACTAAAATTAATTATATTCAAATTGACTTCACTTTTAATGCTAGAGTGACAGATTAATTCTAACACACTCTTCTGAATAATATGTTTGATAGCCGGAACACAATACTGTGATCGTGGTTTTAGACAAAATTTGCACAATTTATTTAGCACAAAGGCACACAAAATAATAGTAATCAGAAATAATAAAATTTAACTGTCATACAATAATATTTCAGAAACTTTCCATGGAATTTAAACATCTATGCAAAGTGAGTGGTGTACATTCATGCATCAGTGTATACTGGCATGCTAAATTCTATATTTATTGATAAAGCACCAACGGAAACTTTCAATAAAATCACTTATTGTCATGCTTATAGATTAATGCAACTCTCCACAATCTCCAGAGAAGCTATGTGTAGCAAATGATGCTTAACACAGAAACCCAGAACTGATACGATCATATGTAGAGAATAAGAGTCTGTGGAACACTCTGTGCAAAATGGGATATCTGTAACAAACCCTCTCAGAATGTTCAAGTGTCATTGTGGGGGGACAACAATTTTAAGAGCCAGATGTGGTGATGTGATGTTTGACCCCGAGGAAACAGATTTAGACAATAATGCTGATATATATATATATATATATATATATATATATATAAACTTACAGGAGTTCTAACGCTCTCTCAAGTCATGCAAAACTCCCAGCATAGATTTGGAGAAGCGACCACGAAGTCTCCCAATCCATGATGAGGAACTATTGGCAAGTGAAAGCAAAAATTAAGGGCAGAAGAGAAGAGCAACTATCCTCAAGCACCTAGGAAAAGAAACTAATAAAAATATAAACATAGGAGTAGAATCAGAGACTAAAAGTCCAAATGGATAATAAGGTGAAAGGAAGCAACATCCATCTTTCAATTATAACCTTAAATATTAATGGGCTGAACTCCCCAATCAAAAGGCATAGACTGAGAGAATGGATTAGGAAACAAAATCCATCTATATGCTGTCTGCAAGAAACCCACCTCAATTTCAAGGACAGACACCAACTTAAGGTGAAGGGATGGAAGAAAATATTCCAAGCAAATGGTACCAAAAAGAAAGCAGGTGTCACTATCCTAATATCAGACAAAATAGACTTCAAAGCAAAAGAAATCAAAAGAGAGAAAGAAGGCCTTTATATCTTCATTAAAGGAACAATCGACGATGAAGATCTCACAATCATGAATATATAAGCACCAAAAACAGGAACACCAAACTTTATAAAGACAAATCTTCAGGATCTCAAGACACAGATTAACCCCAGCACACTAATAGTAGGGGACTTCAATACCCCACTAAGTCCTTTAGACAGATCAAAAGGACAAAGGATAAACAGAGAGACATCTGAACTGAATGATACAATCCACCAAATGGACCTCACAGACATCTATCGAATATTCCACCCAAACACCAGAAAATACACTTTCTACTCAGCACCCCATGGAACATTCTCCAAAATAGATCATATACTGAGACACAGGGAAAAACTCAACAAATACAAAAAGATTGGAATTATTATTTTTAATTTATGTGTATGAGTGCATTCTTTGCATATAGTTAGGTTCACCCCTGTCATGTAATTCCTGTGGAGGTCACAGGAGGACATCTGATTCCCTGGAACTATGTATACGGATGCTTATTACCTGCCATGTGGGTGCTGGTAATCAAACCCCAGTCCTCTGCATGAACAACCAGTGCTCTTAACCACTGATCCATCTTTTCACCTCCTGTATTTGCTTATTGTATGTTAGCCTTCCACAGATATAGAACAAACTAACAGCTTGCAATTAGAACAATTTGCAGGGGTTAGAGAGATGACTCAGTGGTTAAGAGTCCCAACTGCTCTTGCAGAGGACTTGTGTTAGATTCCCGGCACCCATAGGGTGGTTAAGAACCGTCTTTAAGCCGGGCATGGTGGTGCATGCCTTTGGTCCTAGTACTTGGGAGACAGAGGCAGGCTGATCTCTGTGAGTTCAGGGCCAGCCTGGTCTACGGAGTGAGTTCGGGATGGCTGGGTCTACAGGGAGACATTGTCTCAAAATAAATAAATAAATAAATAAATAAATAAATAAATAAATAAATAAAATTCTGAGTTTCTTAAAAGAGAAAAAAAAAGAAAAATTTACCTTCAAATAGCCAGTTTCCTCCTTAGTAATAAAATAAGACACAGTGAGACTGTAGATAGTGTGCACACACTACTGTCTTCCTGAAGTAATTATTTAATAACACATTGGATATTTTGGATTATTCACTAATAAAGCAATGCTCATATTTTTTAAAATGTTCACTATATAGACTACAATTGACACGTGCGGCGGTATTTTTAATGTTACTTCAAACTCAATCATGACTTGATTTAAAAGCCATAATTTTAATTAATTAAGTAATCTATTTATTTATTGGTTTCCTTGTAGCCCCAGCTTGCCTGGAACTCACTATGTAGACCAGGCTGGTCTGAAAAATCTCAGAGATCTGCCTACCTCTGCCTACAGATTGCAGTGATTAAAGTCGTGTGTCACCACATCGGAAAGCCATAAGTTTTAAATGCTTCTAACCAATATCATGTTAAGTTCACATAAAATTACACAAATCATGGACATTTCATCATGTATCTTATCTCTTTCAGAGAAATATCTTATGCTAATTCATCTAAATTATGTGTAATAGTCCTCTAAACTCAAGTCAGCAGGGAAAGCAATGCTAACAAAAAAGACCTATTAATAGACGAGTCACAGAGGAGGGATATTTCTTTCTCCACAGGAATTTTGTTGATCAGTGATGACCTGCTTCTCCCACCAGGAGACAGAGGCTTCAAAACAGATTTTATGAAAGAAAATATTCAGCAAAAAGCAGTAGAGTGCCTGAGAGACCAAAAGCCATAGGCAGAGATTTTTACAAAATGCTTATTTTAGTTTTTAGCAGATGAAGAAACAAAATAAACAGATAGAGTCCAGAGAATTCTCCACCCTGAAATCTGCTCTGAAGTTCTCATCCACATTTAAAAATAGAATAGTTATAAATAGTATCTCACATTTCCATAGAGATACAAAGTATATAGTGAACATTTTCAGTAATTTAGGGCTTTGACATATCTATATCAGTTACATAAGCAGTAAAATATTAGGAAGGGAAAATATATAAACAATAAAATAATAGTTAGAAAGAAACAATAAGTTCAGCCACTTAAAAAGTCTCCAAATTGAAAAAAATTTGTGAGCTGAGACTTACATACATTAAATTCATTTTCTTCTACTTCATGTTAGAAAATGCATGACACCAAGTGCAATGAATCTCATCTTTACAAATAATTTCCTTATCAAGTATATTTCTAAAATTTTATTGTCTACTCATGATATTATTTCGATGGATTGGGATAAGTGTGATCAAAGACAATTATTTACACAAAGCAAGTTAAGTAAACAATAATCAAAACAATGACACATTTTTAAGATTTAGGTAACAAAAATATATGATAAAAAAGTGAAGGTGGGGCTGGAGAGATGGCCTAGTGGTTAAGAGCGCCGAGTGCTCTTGCAAAGGACCCAGATTTGATCCCCAGCACCCAAATGGCAGCTGAGAGCCATCTTTAGCTCCAGTTGCAGGGGAATCCAATGCCATCTTCTGACCTCCTTGACATTGCACAACAAGGGTGTACAGACATGCATGCAGACAGTACATTCATACACATAAATAATAAATGATTTAAAAAAAATGAAACAAGTGAGGGAGTAAAAAGGAAAATCTCCTGGAATTACCAACAATAAGCCAAGTCACAAGAACAGCTTGGAAAGGCCTAAGCAGTACCTTCAAATACTGGATATTGGCAGACTGGGAAATCGAGAAGTAACTCTTTTAGGTGTGTTCCCAATCCTAAGCCCCCCATAATTCAACAAATAGATCCAAACTCACAGCTGCACAGATAGTCCTGAATAATCTCAATGTGTTATTAAAAATGAATATCATTGAAGAGAGAGAGAGAGAGAGAGAGAGAGAGAGAGAGAGAGAGAATTTGTGATGGTGATCAGGTCAATGGAGATGAAGGGTAGAGTAGTCAGTATACATGTTATACAAGTGACAAATTGTCAAAAAGACAAATTTATTTATTTAATAATAAAATATTTCAGTCTCCCATCTACTTTGCTGAGCTAGGTAGACCCTCCATACATTAGTACACTGACCCCATCCTTGCCTTGTGCTTAGGGACCTCATACTCATCCTGCTTGAGAATTATGGACTAACCTGACATGTACACCTCTCACCACTCATCAAAGAAGTATCATGTTGGAACTTATGGAGACTATTACAGGGTTTAACAACTGGTGAAACACAGAGAATAAGTGACCATGAAATGGCCAGATCTAAACTACACATCTACAATGCAAGCTAGGTACCTGAGGCTCAGGGATCTAAGCAGAGCAAAGGCATAGTGAATATTAATGCAATGCTCAACATTCGCCAGTAAAAAAGCTTCTTCATGGAATAGATGGTGATCAACATAGAAACCATAACTGGCAGAAACATAGAATAAGAAACTCCAGAGAACATATCCCTGGTTAGGACACATATAATTATCTCACCCACTCAGTACTCAGGGATCATTGCAGGAGAGGGGGCAGAAATAATGAGGAAATAAAGATGGCTGAGAAACATTTTAAAAAGAGTTTAAGGTCATTAATAATTAAGGTAATGCAAATTAAAACAACATTAAGATGTCATCTCACTCTGATAAGACTAGCTAGGATTAAGCAAACAAATGATACCAAATGCTGGAGAGGTTGTGGGTAAAGGGGAACACTTATTCACTACTGGTGGGAATGTAAACTTGTACAACCACCATAGAAAGCAGTATAGAGAAATCTGAAGAGACTCAGGATGAGCTTACCACCTGACCCAGCCATACCACTCTTGGGTATATACTCACAAGACTCATCCTACTGCACAGATACATACACAGCTGTGCTGGGTAGTTTTAGTGTCAACTTAACACACCTGGGTTGAGGGAGCCTCAATTGGGGAGTTGGCTCCACTGGACTGGCCTGTGGGCACATCTGTGGATTATTGTCTTGATTGTTGAGCAATGTAGGAGGGCCCAGCCCACTATAGGTGGTGCCACCCTGGGCAGGTTGTTGTGTACCCATATAAGAAGGCAGGCTGGGCATGGGCCAGGGGAGCAAGCCAGTAAGCAGCAGTCCTCCATGGCCTGTGCTTCAGGTCCTGCCTCCAAGTTCCTGCCCTGAGTTCCTGCCTTGGGCTCCCTGAGTGATGAACTGTGACCCAGGAGATGTAAGCTGAATAAACCCTTTACTCCCCAAGTTGGTGTCGGTCAGAGTGCTTTGTCACAACAATTGAAGACAAACTAGAACAACAGCCATGTTTATTGCAGGTCTCTTCACAATAGCAAAGAGCTGGAACCAACCCAAATGTCCCTCAACCAATGAGTGTATAAGGAAAATATCGTACATCTACACAATGGAGTTCTATGCAACAGTAAAGAGAGATGGCATCATGAACTTTGCAGGTAAATGGATGGAACTAGAAAATATGCTAAGTGAAGTAACACAGTCCTAGAAAAGCAAAGGATGAAAGGTATCCCTCATTTGGGCATGTTAGCAGTAACCACTGAGTTGTAAGGCAAACTGAGAAGCATCAACATTATATACCCCTGTTCCTGAAAACAACTGTGCTCTGATAATGTAAATCCCTTAACAGACTCTAGGATTAACCCAAAATTTTTAGTCTTTGTAAAGTTGGTATATTGGTGGAAGATATGTAGGCATGTTTTGGAGTAATATAAATTTAAAAAGGAAAAATGTGAATCCTGAAATATGATGGGGAAATGACAGACTGTGTATAGATGATATAATTTTGGTATAGGTGTGACATATGTATATGCATATTTTGGAGCAGTACTATAGCAGAGGAGCAGGCACAGGGAGCCAACTTAAACAGTAGAGTTTCCCCAATGACAATAATCCCCTGCTTTGAAAAATCTTTGAAAAGAATCAGAAGAAGATACAGGTCAGGGATGGCAGGGTGCATGAATTCGGGTGGGGTGGAGGGCATGGAAAACAAGACGAGTCTAGACTGGACTGAGAAACAATGCATGAAATTCACATAACTGTAATAAAATGTTGAAAATATATTTGATTTAAAGAATGAAAGTATATGCAATCTCAAAGATTTAATTTATATATGAATTTTCATTGCTATGACAATTGGTAAACATTTGAAATACTGTTTTGAATAAAACTGAAGCAGCAGTGACTGGTCCTTTGGTCACTTCACCAGTATGCTCTGAAGATAAGCAGGTACCTAAGGATGAATAAAACGAGAAAGGAAAACATGCCTTACAAAGACATTGTGTGGAATCCGCTCAGAATACAGCATGTTCTTATCTGAACTCATATCCCATAATATGGACTCTTAACAATGTTAATCTACTAAGGTCATACTGTCATTTTGTAAAAGGGAAAAATTTTTAGACAAATGCCTGTAATTTTCCATTTGCCTTGCCTTATTATGGTTTTCTTGATTTTCTTTATGACTTGTTGGAGTAAAGGAGAGTTTTATGAAACCAGAGGCTAATAAACTTTGCAGATGCTCTTTAAGAAAAGAGAGAACATTTTCACAATTATTATATATTATTAACATCTCATCTCAATAATCAATTCATATTCATTTTTTTATATTTTTATATATCATTTTTATTTTATGCATAGGAATGTATAGCCTGCATTTATGTAAGTGCAGCTATGTCAGACAATGTCCATGGAGATCACTGGACATCCTTGGATGACTTTGAATTGGAGTTACAAATAGTTGTTAGCTTTCATGTTGATGCTGGGAATCAAACCTGGGTCCTCTGCAAGATCATCCAATGTCCTTAACAACTGAGCCAACTCTCCAGCCCTTCAAACTTCATTTTAAACACACTCGAATCACTAAATGAGTTAAGAGTTGATGAGTACATAAGCACATTATTATAAGAGTAACTAGAATCCCAAACTGAGAATAATATGTGCCATTCTGCACAACACATACATAAATTACCACTATTTGCAGCAGTTCCAGGAAAGTATGCACAGGAAATATAACACTTTTGTACTGATATCATTCTTGTTATGGATATGGAATACATATGCTTTCAGATTCCTTAGGTTGAACAACAATAAACTGCATTCATGTAGATAAAAACTATTAAATCTCAGAAATGCCATGAAGTATAGTCAAAAGGAGACCTTGATGCAACATACGAGTGTACGGAGAGATAATTACAGGAGAACTGTAAATAGCATTGTCTGATTTCACAATTATTTAATGAAACGTTTTTTGTGAAAATCTGTATATTTAAATATATGTACTTAGATATTTTGTCTCTGTTTACTCAAGAGAATGCAAAATGAAAACTAAAACAAATTTAACATCGTTTCATTTGTCAAATACTCTCCCACTGTAGTATACCATTGCTTGTACTATACCATAATTTGTAAAAGTTTTATCCCTTGATGAGAAAAAAATATTACGGACATGAATGAAGGAAATATATTCTTCAAGGAAATACATATCATACAGTAGAAAGCACATACTGAGGGACAGTGCTGGTATTCTAAGCTGACACTCGATTATTTATACTGAATAATACACATTTAAGATTTCAACAGAAACTTAACTTTTGAGTTGGAAGCTGAATTGCTTTATTTCATCAGAAAAAAAGCATCATTGCATACCAACAAGCTAATTAACTACTCTAAGAATCCCTGGGGTGAATACTGAGGTGCATATTGAATTATAGATTAAAGGAACAAATTGCGGTCTAAGAATTAGTTAAAATGGACTAATATTTTAGTTTTGTCTTTTCCAAGAAAACTCTTATAAGAGTACTTTAATGAAATGCATGCTATCTGAATATTTCTAGTCTTCTTAATTTCAACATTTTTTTTACTGGCACACATTTTAACTAGTCATTATGATTTAAGATAAAAGAATGTTTATTTTAAATGTAGTTAATTCCATATGGAATTTGCAAGTTAAGTAACTACATTTAAGATCTACTTAGAAACATGTTGTTCATGTAATCAAGGCTACCTAACTCAGATGGAAATTATAGGTATAATACCTCTTTGTAATTGATATTTAACCAAATGGTCTCCATAACACACACTGGCATTCAGTAATGTATTCACTATGCACAGTGGCGCTTCAAAGAACAAATGCTGTATAAAATTGTCTGAGTAATGTAAGGGCTGCGATTGGGGTGAATGGTGAAACTACAGCAATGTAGTCTGGACACTCATTTGATCAACTTGATTGAACAAACAACCTGTCACCCCCCACTGGATGGTGGGGCTGTAGGTGTTTGGGCACAACAGCCTGCAGATAGGTTTTGCATGAAGGATGCTTGTACTCATGGATTATCACTTATAGCTAAAAATGAAAAAAAAAAACTGAGAGAAAGATGCAGGACAGTTATGGCAGAATGCATGATCTGGGATGGGGTGGGGGTGGGGGGGAGGGAAAGGGAAATAAGCCTGAACTGAATTGGAAAAAATGTATGAAATGCACAAAGCATCAATAAAAATTAATTTAAAAAAAATAAAGTAATAAATAAAATTAAAAAAAAAAAAAAAGAAACAGACATGCAGTTTTCGTGCTTTGCTAGAGCGGCAAGCACTGAGTGGCTTCTAAAATACAAGCACTGAAACATTCATAAAGATGTAAAATATGGTTTTCATATAGCCTGTTTTACAAAATACATTGTAAAAAGGTATCCTATCTTTTTCATAGTATTTTCTGTACACTTCCACTTATGACTGAAGACATCCTCTTATTGTGACTTATTTTTACCAATGTAAGAGAGAGAAATTTGCTTTTCTTGGTGTCTAAAGTTAGAATATCTTTCAGGATTACACTTTGGTTTGAATGTTCACAGGTGTCAGTATATCATAGCTGCTTGTCCCGTGACTGCATCAGTATGTGGAAGATGTTCCTCACTTTATGATGTACAGTCATCATGTTATGGAACATGGGGCAAGCAGGTTTGAGGTACTGACACCTATGAACATTTGAAACAACGTGCATCTTTCTTCCTTAAGTTGGTGAAGTAAAGCTCCTTGCTCACAGATACAGAAAATTAATATCCAATTCTCATGGTTCTGGTTTGAGTTTGGGGCTATTGTTAATAAGAAGCATGCTACAAAGAGGGACATGGACTGATGTCTCAATAGTTAGAAGAAATTAATGTTGTTCCAGAATAACTGGGTTTGGTTCCCAGCACTCACATAGTGGCTAACATACATAAGTACCTCCAATTCATGCTTCTACACCCCAAGAGCATTGTGACCGTATGTTATAATTACCTACATGCAGACCAAACCCAATACAAATAAAATAAAATTAATAGATTTGTAACTAAATTTTAAGAATTAGTACTCAGTCACTGAATAGATGGCTCAGTGATTTTGCACACTGGCTGGTCTTGGAGAGGAATCCCATTTGATTCCCAGCACCCATATGTGAGAAGACAGTTCATAACTCAAGTTCCATGGGAATCCAGCACCTCTTCTGATCTCTGCAAGTATTTCATGGAATGAATGCTTTTACAGAAATAATACATATGTATATATTTTAATGAATACTGGAATAGTCAGAGACAAATGATGTAAATGTTGTTTCTACACTTCCTCAAAATTGTGTTTCCATCAATTGACAGAATAGTCATAAAAATTAAAGACTATCTACAAATATAAATTATTATAAACTGCCCCAAGCTAACATAATTATATGAGGACCTGATATGACAGTGTCAGTGAGAGAATCACATATTTTCCAGAAGCTGAAAGTGCACATAAGCTTCAATGTAGCGAGCAGCTGATCTTACAGGAAACTGGATGAATAATCCATTTTGACTTACTTGTTCCTGAATTTAGAGCGGCCAAATAGGAGGAATCCTCATATTTCCAGTACAATGGCATAATCAACATAAACATTGGCATAGTTTTCTGCCAAAATAGTAAATCCTGGGTAAATTAATTAGTGATTAATGCCAATATTCATAGTGTAAAAATATATAAAAATTTAAAATTTATTTTGTTTGCATGTACTAAAAACAGACTTACAGGGTGTTTTAGAAGGAACTTTTAAGTTATAGTCAGCACTTTCTCCAAATGTATTTGGGTATATTTGACTATCAATCATTTGAAATGAAGCAATTGAAACATTTTGAAAGACACAAAAGGTTGATTTCAAAGAATATTGGAGGACAAAAGTGCCTATATTCACAGTAATTAATCTTATATTTCAAAAATTATATAAAATAATCTGCAACTGTTTTGTCTCAAGAGAAAAAAATAAAAATCAACAACTATGAACTATTTTATTCAATATATTAAAAATAATCAAGCAAATAAAAACATCTCAAAGGACCCAGGCATGTTGGATCAAGACTTTAATCCCAGCACTAGGGAGGAAAAGGCAGGCAGATCTCTGAGTTCAAGGCCAGCCTAGTTTACATAGTGAGTTTCAGGACAGCTGAGACAATAGGGAAACCTTGTCTAGAAAAGACAAAAAACAAAACAACAAAACAAAACAAAAATGGTACTTTAATAATCGAATTAGATATTTTGAATCATTTTAACACACAGATGTAGATGTAGTGTTTTCCTCCCTGATCATTTTTTTATCAGTGGGCACACTAGAATAGAAAACAGGAAAAGAGTGGCATGTAGCCTTGTAAAATTGAAAGTACTTCCATGATTTTAATTATGGGCATATGATTGAAGGTATTCGTTTTCTCTGTATCTCTCTGCATAGGTTAGAAGTGATATTGAATGTGTGTTGTTATAAAGGGGAAATGTGCTACATTATGTTTTCTCCTCATTGAAAGAAAATCACTATATTATTTCATTTTGACAGGTAGAACATTCTGGAATAAAATGACAAAGTATGCATATAAGTCAAGTTCATCTCAATAAATCTAAAGTTAAAGCAATTAATCAATAATGAAGTAATAGAATTTTAGATGAGTTGTAGAGCTGATATGGACTTTGTCAAGTTAATGTTATCATGCATAACTGGGGACATCTGCCATCTGCCTTGTCCTCTATGGTAATGCGTGTCATCATACATCTATGTAATAGCACAGTAAGTCTTGTTACTTTGAAGATTTTATCCACAATCGAGTACATGCTCTCAGACAGTGAATGATTGGCAATACTTAGTTAATCTCTGTGTATGATATATAATCCTGTCTAGCATTGTTAGGCATAATGTAGCATGGATGGAATAAAATAATATTTCATTTCAACTTTTTGTCACAGTTCATCATTTGATATAATGATTATTAAAGTATATTTATGTATATATGCTTTTAAGTATAGTATAGCCTTTCAGCTGTATGATAGTTTAACACATGAAATCTTGATGTAAATAGAATAGTTAGAGCATAATTTTAAATACATGATATAAATATATTTTCATTGTAGAAATGTGAATTCAAACCCTGCTTTAGCAAATTGGCAATATATTAATACAATATATTAATTCAAAAAACATACTGTTAATCTATTATATATATATATATATATATATATATATATATTCCAAACCACCCAACACACAGACTGGAACAGACGAGTATAGGATCGAATGATAGTAGCTAGATAGATAGATAGATGAAGATTAACAAAAAAATTTTAATAAATTTTAACTTTAATATCAAAAAGTTAAATAGCAAAACAAAAATAATTTGTTACTGTAATTATTATAAGTAAATTTTCAATTCTTTTCTGGAGAGTATACATCTTATTGCCCCCACACACCCATTTATTACATGGAAATAACTAAATATAATAAAAATTTTCTCTCTACCCCCCAAGACCAAAATGATGCCTGTTTATTGAAAGGATATAGAATGTCCAATGAGGGGCAAGTGGAAAAGAAAAATAGGAAAAAATGGGGCTGTTATGTTTAGAATACAAATGACACCCACCACTTATGGCTTGAAGTTTTGGTCTGAATTGATAATGTTAGAAATAAGCTTTGCATGGAAAATATTTAAATTTTGAGGATTCTATCTTTATCAATGTATTAATAAAGTTATGCACTCATGAACTGATCTTTTATTGGCATATTACAGACTTAGGATATCGGAATTGAATGGAGGCTTTAGATCTTCAGAGTCATGCTGTGTAGCATGGGGACCGTCCTCTGTAAGAATGATTGACCTTGGACATTGAATGCCTTCAGAGGGAAATGAATGAGTCACAGAGTCATCTACCCCTCCTAATCACCCACTAGGTCTTGACTACATAAGAGGGAGGGTATAAGTTATACAACAGAGAACACCTTAAGGCAAGTTTCTCTTCCATCCATTGCTCACCCTCTTTGGGAGAGGTTGGAGGATCCATGCCAGGACCTGCTATGGACATGGGGTGGGGAACGCTGACATTCATGTAAATAATCCCTTCACACGTTTGCTCTGTAAGTAAATCCTGTTAAGCTTGCTAGAGTCTTCCAAACTGTGGTTTGGGGAGTCTTGTTGCTTTGCCTTTGGGAGCTCAAGAGTGAGTGGCTGAACTGGGCTAGACATACGCACTCCTCCGAAAAGGTACCCTAGCAACACATGGTCTTAGATCCTCTACATCTTCTACCATCACCTCTCAGTTGTTTCCTTCTAGCTTCTTCTCTTCATACCAGCAAAATGGAGACATGAACTGAACTATAATCTTACAAAAATAGGTTCAGAACTATATTAGCTGAAACCTCTGAAACTGAAACAAAATCACTATTTCTTCCATTTACATTGATATTCTCAGGGTCTTATCGAAGTGAATGGTAAGTTCACTGAGGAGGTGGGAAAATGCATTGTGTAATAACACATAGTAGAAAAGTAAATACTATTGTTTGGATAGCTCTTTATGAAGGTTCAGCATAATTCTGCCATTTCTCCTTTCTTTCTTTCTTAAATACTAGATCTTTAACGATTTCCAGATTATCCATTTTCTGTTTCTTATACTTGATTTCAATTCTTTCATGAGCTCTTTCATTTTCTAGTTCATAAGAAACTTTCCTTACGGAAAGAGTATTTTGTCTTTTTGGACGGAGACAGAGAGGATCAAGACAACATTTAGTCCCAGAACTGCGAGCCCTATCGAAGCCCTTGTATGTTGACCCGATGCCTTTGAATCATCCCCAACATAGATCACATCGCCTTGCTTGTGAAGTTGTGCCCCTGCCCTGTATGCTGTTATTTCCCTTAAAACCTCATTTATTGACTGAAAGTCATAGTTTGCTGGGTGTCCCCTCCGTTTTTCCAACTTCCCCCTTTTCCCATTTTTAACCATAAGTTTTTCCTCTGCTGACCTTTTTTTTTTAATAACGATATTTTCTGCCGTTGCCACATAGATCTTGCTTACCTCTTTCCCTCCTCTTCCTCCCTTCCAACATTCAGGTTAAATGGGATGTCTAATATAATATGGCGCCTGCGAATTCTGATTTTAGGTTCACCCCAATGTACTTGCGGCATGGATCCATTTCACCCCAGGACCCACCAAAAAGTCCTAACTGAAAGGCCACCAGTCTTTCCCCCTCCTCCCAGCCATAGTTTGGGTTGGGGTTCAGTGAAAACATTTTTCCTCATGTTAATTTAGTCTGGTTTTAACTTGCAAAGGAATTCTTCATGTTCTCATCATTGCTGTTAGTTCAAATGTGTTTACATGACCTCTCTGGAAGACTCTTTTTCCTGTTTGTGGTTATCCTTTCCACCTCTGTTCTTTCAAAAACCTTTTACCTTCAACTTCCACAAGACTTCCCTGAGCCTTTGGGAAGCCGTTTTAAAAAATAGCTCTTTCTGGGGCTTGAGAGGATCACTAGGAAAAATGAAGAGCACTGGCTGTTTTTACAGTGGACTTGGGTTGTATTCCAGGGAAACCCACCTGGCTAACAGCCATTCTATTATTCCAGTTCCACAAGTCCACCGCCCTGTTTCAAACTCAGTGGGCATTGCATGAATCATTTGGCACCCCTACACATAAGCAGGCAATCGATTCAGAAAAAACATTTTTAAAATAAACTAATAAACTAACACTACGTAGCTGGGCTTTTTCGGGTAAGTACTCTGTAGCCTCTTCTTCTCTGAACACTGACTAATTGAGGATCTTGGTGTTAATCACTATGTGTCCCAAAAGGATACTTCTCTGCTGAGTGTTAAGAGGTAGGGTCAGGATGAAAAAGGGATCAGCCAACTGGCTGTTCTTGCAGAGGTCTTGAGTTCAATTTTCAGCCAAACCCCACATTGAGTCTAAAACACTGCTTCCCACAAATCCAGTGGCAGGGATCTCACAACTCTTCTGGAAACCTCTGCGGGTACTGCACCACATTGCCCCACACTTACCTATTGCGGGCATAACACTAATCCATATTTAAAATAAAAAACTACTAAAATATAAAAAGATGTGTACAAAGATCCAGTTTGAATTGGTGCTGGACTCTCAGCTAGCACCCCTCAGGCACCATGTGTGTGGGGAGTCATGGGATTTCTCTGCCCCCACCCCAAGAAGGAGCAGATAACGTGGCCCAGGTACAGGATTCTAGGTGGAGCAATAGTAGGGAGTGTCACATAATTTGTGGTCTGTGATTGGCTCTGTGAGATTATGTCATTTTGCTTTAAAAGCAAGCTGTATCAGGTAATAAATTGAATTCTACATTACCATCATTACAATACCCAGACCTTATTTCTTCCTGCACATAGGCTGAAGCAGGCATGAATTTTGTTCAAGTAAACTGTGGGTTGGACAATGGTCCTTTAGACCACTAACCTGGATAACGAGTGTGGGTGTTTGAAGCGTGGGGCTGGAAGAAGATCTATCAGGTCACAAGCTGTGAAGTTTGGCTTGTGCGTGGGTGTGGCGGAAACATAGGCAAGCAGCACTCCGTCCTGAATTTTCTAAACATCTGTCTCGTTTTCCTTCCAGGGAGATCTCATTGTCGGAATCTTTCTGTAGGGTTTGTAGAGTTCAGTGTGGATCTTTATGAGCTTTCCATTTTGTTGTTTTTCTGTGTGTTGTTTCTTTGGCATGTGGATTCCATTGTTTATTTGTTCTTTGGGTTCTGATGCCTAAACGTTGGCTGAACAGCTAGATCCTCTCCACCACCATTACCTAGGCTGGTCTTTTCACAGGTTGGTGTTCTTGCAGGCAACAGTGAAGGTCTGCTTTTGCCCCGGAGGGCACAACACTGATTCTGTGCTTGTTGTGGCGCAAAGGTAGCTCTGGGGACATACTACTTTTAGGGAGCTTGTTTCTTTTTTTTCTGCCCCCCCCACCCCACCTGCACTCTTCCATACATATCTTGCACCTTTTGAGTGTCTACCCAGAGTTTTTTTTTTTGCCTCTGTTCTTTTGTTGTTCATATATATAGGAGAGAGAAAAAAAAAGATTATATGTTAGTTAGAGAGAGCAGCAATTTACATATATAAATTAAGAGAGGAAATATATATCTATATATTATATTATATATATATATCCATATCACATGCATTGGATGATTTTTTTTCCAAAAAGGATGTCATGTTTTCCTTAAGGGAAGTGCTTTGAGGTTCCTCCTTAGCAAGCCCAAAACAACCTTCAATCCTGCCCTTGTGTTGCACACTGGGCTCATTCCCTCCCATGCAGTCCATTAAGTCCCCCAAATGAAGTCCATAAGCACAACATCCTGTCTTGATCCTCCTGCCCTTGGCCCCACAATACGGACCCATGGCATCCATTAATGGTAGAGGCTGAACAGAGGACTTAACCCAAAGGGAGGAAATAGAGATGGCTGATAAACACCCTTTAAAGTGTTCAGCATCACTAAATATTTAAGGAAACTGCAAATTAAACACTTTAAGATATCATCACACACACACACACAAAAAAAAAAAAAAAAAAAAAGAGGAAAAAAACAAATGAATACCAAAAGCTGGAGAGGGCTGTGGGAAAGGGGAAAGGGGGAACACTCATTCACACTGCTGGTGGGAATGAAAACTTATACAACCACTATGCAAACCCGGGTGCGAGAACCTCTTAAAGGACTCAAAATGCGCCTACCACTTGACCCAGCCCTACCACTTCTGAGTTTATATACCCACCAGACTCTTCATACCACAGACATACATGTAACCGGCCTGTTGTGTTAGCTCTTTCACAATAGTTTACGCGAAAAGAGCTGGAACCAAACATAAGTTGGCCCATAACACTGATGCGTTGGATGAGAACTAGAAAATGTAGTGCCATGTCCAACGATGAAGTTTATGCAGTAGTAAAAAAAAAGTTATATCATGAAATTTGCAGGTATAAATGGATGGAACAGGAAGATTGTATGTTAAATGAAACGTAACACATCCTCAGCACCTCAAACAAAAATGAATGGTATCCTTCAATTCTGAGGATGCTAGTGCCAAAGTGGAACTAGTTGTTAAGGAAAACTGAAAAACAATTAATCTCCTGTTGTTTTATTGTGAGACCCTAGGCCGTTGTAGAAACTTAAACCTACCATTTTATTTTCAGACCTTGGCTTTTGGTTATATGGATGGAGGGTATTATGCATTTTTTTAGAGTAAGTCAATATTAAATTAAATGGGGGAAAAAAATGCACAATCCAGAAATATGCTATGGAATAACATACAGTTTGTTTCATAGAAACAACCTTTTAATATAGGTGAACGTAATCAGGCTGATAGCTTAGGCCTCTCTGGGTGCTTAACGACCATAATTTATGCCCATACCAAATTGGCCAAGGGGCTTAAAAGATTTAAAACTTTGTTCCTTCCTCTCAGAGGTCAACTAAGTCTAGGGGGACTATGTATTGGGGGCATCTCTTGAAACGTTCTGCAATTGGGGTCACCATTCTTCCTTTTCAGGGAGGTCTTAGAGATGCGATAATGGGATTTCAGCCAGTGTCCAGTCTATAAAGAGGAAAGTATGCTCATGCTTTAAAAAGAGAAGCATGGTCTAGCAAGACATGATTCTGTACTCTGTATGCTTCTTTTGGCAGAAGCATTTAGGGAGTCAGCAAAAAGCGTCCAAGTCTGGAGTCCTGTTGCGGTCCTGCTTGCTTGTGATACCTTCCCTGAAGCAAACTGTCTTTGATGCCTTGTGCAAAGCATTGTCATATTCCTGTAGTTATCTTGGCGCATATGGCCTGAGGTCCTGCCTGTCCCAACCCCCAACTCTGTATTGTCTCATCTTTACCAACAAGGTTTCTGTATAAAAAAGTCCTGAGTTTACAAACAAGAAACCAATTTTTCCTCTGTGTTACTACTCCCAGTCTTTTTGAGTATGTCTTTCTTGACCTCCAGGTCTTACTTTCTACCTCCTTCACTCTCCCTGCTGGGGTTCAAGCTAGGAATGTCAGCCTGCCAACTGGGGACACTCCTGAGACTTTCAGTACTGTGAAGCTGCAAGCCCTGGTCAGGGGGGAAGAAATGCCACCTCCTTGGAAGGCAAAACCCATGGCATTGCTTACACATGTTAAAGGACTACCGATGGTAAATTCTCAGATGAAAACTGTTTTGCCAAGATGTGCGGGCTCAAACTTTTATAAACAAGGAAACCACATGAAAAAAAAAAAAGGTATTCTTGGCTTCTCCAGCTGTCTCTCTCAGCCACACCTTTCCTCACGAGTGGGAATAATTTCTGATGGTTCAGAGTAGGGAAGTAACCCCCCCCCCCACCAAGGAAGGTTCAGGGTTGAGGCCAGGCTGTGGCCCATCCCTATGACACTTCCCATGTGGGATAAGTCTTCAATCTTCTTTCAGCATCTTTTCTCTAAAGCCAGGCTGTGGCCCATCCCCAGGTCTCTTCTTGTGTGGAAGAATACGTTTCAAACCTGCTTCTAAGTGTTTCTCTACTCAACTAGCATTTCTTTTCTTTCTTTATTCACAGGTACAAAAACAGGCATGACCAAAAGGACCCCACAGGCTAAAGAAGAAATAAAAAGAAAAAACAAAAACACCACAAACAAAACAAAACAAAACAAAAACAAAACAAAAAAACACTCCTAACGAACCAGGAGGGTGCCGTAAAACTTTCCACCCTGGAAGCTGGTTCTTTTTGGAGTGAACCTCTTAATGTAGGCCCATGGCGGATGTTCTTCTGTGGCTTATGGGATCCAGAATCTTGGACCCATTTGGCACAGGAGGGTAGGCAGTGAGAAGAGCAAGATGCTGCTGCATCTCTTAAGTTCTTGCCACTCTTAGCAGCAGTGAGACAATGTTTAGGCTCCTCCCATCAGGCCAAGCCAGGCAGGGATTCTAACAGAAACAAAC
Source organism: Rhizomys pruinosus (assembly GCA_009823505.1). Taxonomy (NCBI): domain Eukaryota; kingdom Metazoa; phylum Chordata; class Mammalia; order Rodentia; family Spalacidae; genus Rhizomys; species Rhizomys pruinosus. The sequence goes on from VZQC01009923.1 coordinate 6,162,726, forward strand.
TGGAGACCCTCTCCTCCCAGGACACTGATAAAACTCCCCATGAGGACCTTAACAAGCTCCCCTCTGAAAACCACTCATCTCCAGACCTGGTGGTAATGGAAAAAGTTAAACGAAATATCCAAACAGCCACCTCTCCCCTCCCACTCCATCCCAGATGGCCCTTCTCTTAAGGGACAGACGCAGCATTCCTCCAGTTTTAATTTCTCTCTTACCACAGAAAACAAAACTGATTGCCAGATCAGGGACGGCCAAGACCTTCATTTCACGGTGTTTTTTTTCCTTAACTCTCAGTACAGCCTCCTCTTAAAATACCAACCCACTCTCTGCCCCCATTGTAAAAAAAGATATCACTGGAGAAAAAGTTGCCCCTCAAAGTTCAATAAAAATGGCAAACTTTTGGCACCTATGAACTTTTAGGCCTGAAGCCCCTAGCCCAGGGAAATAAAAGATTCGTCTAGGCAGCACCCATTTCAGAAGGCTCCCAAAAACTCTTTCTCTACACACAATAAAAATCAGCTGGAGGCCCTTCAACTTTTGACATTTAACTTACAGGGGTAGATAGAACCATTTTATTTTTTTTAATTTTATTTATTTCTGTAGGTATGAATGTACTGGTCTGATGCACGTCTGTGCACCCGTGTTGTGCCATGCTGCCGGAGGCAGAAGAGGGTGTCGGCATTCCCCTCGCGAACTGGAATTTCTCTCTTGACAATTGGGTTTCAGACGGTTCTCAGCCGCCATGTGGCTGCTGGGGATCGAAACCCGGGTTCTCTGCCAAGACTGGGTCGGTGCTCTTAACCGCCTAGGGGCCCATTTTAAAACAAAAAATTCTGCGAGCCCCATTTCTTTCTGCCTTTAAGCATTTTCAATTTTCTAATCTCTCTTTCCCATCTCATTCCAAATATATCTGCATGTCCTGCGTGCATGAGGAGTCTACAAACCCCAGAATTCTTTGAGCCTGTCATGGCTATGTTAAAGTCCTTTTTTTTTTTTTTTTTAACATTTCCCAGCCAGCAACTACATTCCCAGAAATGCTTTAGGACCTGTCGCCGGCAGAGAAAAACTTCAAAATGATTTGGGTTCTTTCTAAAACAGGTTTTCTACAAATAAACAGAGAAAATCTACATTTAAGCCTTATTGTGTTTTTTCTTACGGTACTTGCTCAAAATTGAGTTTACTTATCCTGTTCCTTGAATGTCAATATTTATCTCAAGATAATATTTTTCTAATATGGCCATTCAAGATCTGTTAAGTTACACCCCAAGCATATTAAGTTTCTACATCTAATACATGGGTACCCCAAAAAACATCTTTAAAATACATGTGCACCCATTAATCCAATTAAAAAAGTCCTAGGCAATTCTGAGACAATTAATTAAAAGAAGTCTAAACAATTCTAAAATCAATTAATTAAAAAGGTCCTAGGGACAGGGCTGGAGAAGTAAGCTTAGCAGTTGAGCGCCATGGCTGCTCTTGGCAGAGGACCCGGGTTCGACCCCAAGCACCCATATGGCGGCTGTGAACCATCTAAAACTCCAATACCAGAACTCCAATTCCAACGGAACCCGACACCCTCTTCTAACCCACAGCATTGCATGACACAAACCTACACGCAGACAAAACACTCAAACACACAAAATAAAAACAAAATTTTTTTAAAGTTTTTTAAAAAAAAATAAACAGGTCCTAGGACAATTTTGGAGTTCTTTTTTAAAAATTAACCCGGCTTTCTGGGACCACGTTAATTTTGTCGTAACCTACCACTAAGCTGAAATAACAAGTTTTTTTTATCTTGATTCCCGTTTGTCTTTCCCTATTTTAAATTAACTCCATTTTTTTATTTCAGCATCCTAAAAGCAAAACAAGGCAGATTTGTATGGAGATTTTCAAGCCAGCTTGGTTTAACAAAAAGCTTTTAACACTAATAAAATGCTCTTTAGCAACTATTGGCCATTTTAAAAATACTCTAAAAGTTTGGTTAAAAATTTACTTTTAGGGGCTGGCGAGATGGCTAGCAGTTAAGGCACCGACGATGCTTCGTTGCAGAGGGGAACCGGGTTTCGTCCCCAGCCACCCATCATGGTTGGCGAGACCCGTTTCTGCAACTCCAATTCCAGGAGTGCTCCAGTTTCCAGGGGAATCCAACGCCCGCTTCTGAACTCCATGGCATGCGCGGGACATGGGTGCACCAGGACTTGCATATATGCAGACAGTACATATTCATACACAGAAATAAAATAATAAAAAACATAAAAAAAATTACTTTAATTTTACTGCTTACATAAACAGTGTTTAAATTCAGTAAAGACTAACTATACACGTCAGTGATTTAACCTTTTTGTCAATGAAAATTGTTGTGTGAGATTTTATACTTACTAAAATTTATTTTTTTCAATTCCGTAAAGTCTAACTTAAAAAACTGAGATTTTTACTTTTTTCTCCATAACTCAGATATATTAGTATATTGAAACTTGGCTAATAATCAATTGATTTATTAAGATAAACATAAATTTATACAATGTAATAGTTCAAAGTTTTTTTAAGTATGTACTGTCATCTCCTGGTTATGATCCACCAACAACCAATAAGAATCTGTAAAACCCATTCTACAAAGTCAGTACTTTGGGTGTTGTTAATATATAAAGGTTCAAAATTATATATGTAAATTTTATCCCTTCAGAATAAAGTCTTAATCAGATAACTTAAGACAACAATGCATGTTTATTCCAAGCGGTTATCTAATTTTTTTTTTACTTTATCAAAATTTATTTCACTTATTTATATATGGTAAATTAAACTTCCTTTATTTTGTTTACACAATTCATTTAATTGACCATAAAATAATAAATTGGTCACACTAAAAATTTATGTGAACTGAAGTTGTTATTGCTCTTATTCCTAATTCATACCAGATTTTCAGGTAACATTGATGTATATCAATGTTTCTACGTTTTTTTTTTTCTGTGATGTTATCTGTAATACCACCTTTTTGTATTCTAGATAACTTAGCTTTAAAGGCTGTACTTCACCTCTTCATCAACAATGAACATCAAAACACCAGTTCCTTCATGGGGTAATTGTACTACTATGATTTTCAAAAAGGGTATGTTATCCTAAAATAAGGTGAAATTAATGTAAAGCCCTCCAAAATACAGCTTAAACTTCTTCCTTACATTAAGATGCATCAGATCTCTGGAGGGATCTTTTCTATTTCTCAAAGAAGATCTATTAACTATGTCTCAAAGCCAGGTTCTGTACTGGCTGGGACTTCTCACAACAGCCAATCATATCAGTAAAAAAATATTTACAAGCTCTCTTTTTCAAGCTAATAATCAGGCCCAATGAATCTATCAGGCTAAAAGGCCATGGGTCACAACACAAAGTACTAAATCAAAACTATAATTTGATATATTATTTTGTTTTTCAACCTTAGTGTAAAGGGTTCTTATATATTTCATTCTTAAACGGACTTTAATTACCCTTCATACATTGTCTACTAAAAAGATAACTGAGGTACTTTCTATAAATACTCACAGTTTTAATACAAGCTGTATCTGTACCCCACTTGTGCCATTACCAAGCACCACCCACCTAGTTTATAATAAATAATGTTTTAATTAACGCACATATACTTCACTATCAATTCCATCAGCAAATTTCCAGAAGGCACCCCTTGAAGACCTAGACTCCCAGCTCAGGCTTGAGGCCAGCTGCTGGGTACCCCACCATGCTTCAACTCCAGGCCCATATCCCAAGCCTCTGGAGAGACTGGAGCCTGAGCTGAGCTGCCAACCTCCTGTTGGGAAAAAAGGCTGAGATAGCCTAAGTGCTATCTTCAACCACAAAGAATGGGTTGACCCTCTTCTCACCCTAACATTCCCCTTTTACTCTCCAAAAAAAAACTAGGAGCTGTGAGCTAAAGGAAAAACCCTCCAAGGAGGTTCAAACGGATTTAGTTGTGGAATCTTCATTTTTTTTATTCCTGGACTTTAATTTGCTTCCATCAATACAGTTACATATCCAGGTCTTTCCAGCCAAACTTAAGACTTTGGGGGTACATGGTGGCCAAGAAACATATGATCCTCCACTTCCAGGAGAACTCCGTTCCAGGGGAAATCTGATATTTCATCTTCTGACCTCGCAGTTGCATCATCACCAAATGCACAAACCTTGGCTGCCGACGTACATTCCTACACATACAGGAATTAAATAAAAAATACAAAAAGACTTTGGGGTTACAATTAAAATCACCATCTAAGTTAAGAGGGATATTAAATAATATCTGTATGTCTTGGGGGAGAAAAAGGTCACTTTATAAGGAAACATTTCATTCACCTGTCTATGTCATAGGTAAAAAGAAATGTCTTCACTTATGGGAGAAAAATGTTACTTTAAAAAAAATGTTGACTCATAACTGTATGTCTTGGAGGGAGAAAAAGTTATTACTTTTGCTTTGTCATTTTAGAGTTCTACCACTTAAGGGAAAAGTTACACATTACTAAGTTTTAGTCTCTTTTACATTATTTTCATGTTTGGTTTGTGATGCACTGGCAGCAGTTTCTGTGTTTAAACTAATAGGTGTAAAAGCACTTGAGGATTTGAGAACTTTGGCAGCTGCCTTGAGCCCCTTTGCTGCCTCTGTGTTAAAAAGAAAGTCAAAGGATGTCTGTGTGTCTTTATATTTGGGAGGAACAATGTTATCTTCATATATGGGCTGTTGACAAAGCCCTATTACCTACAGCCCAAGTTCTTCTAGGCCACCTAGATAATCACTTTTGTTAAGATTAATCTCCACCTTAGAAAGTCAGCTTTCTGTTTCTCCTGGTTGTTCAAAATCCAATTGGGGGTTTACAGCCCAGCCGTTTTATGTAAAATCAACCATCCCTGCCAGTTCTCTGCTAAAAGATTGACAAACCTGCTTCCAATTTAGTTTTTAAAGTTTGCCCAGAAAGAAGTCTTAGCTATCAGGGGGCTGGAGACTTTGTTGGCTGGAATCAAGCTCTGCAAAAATTATTCCCTGGTAGCTCTTGTGGGCATCTGGCAGCCCAGTGGCCATTTGCCAGCCCCCTGGTGTCAGGATATTGCAGTATTTCTTGCTTTGCTGGACAGAGCCAAGACCATAAGGGCTCTCTCTCTCTTCTTTGCTGTACGGAACCACATGTCACATTTCCAGCTGACCCACACCCAGGTTCTGTTTTTTCCCAGTAGGAGCCAAATTGGGTCATTTTTCCTTCCAAGAGTATCCCCATAGAAAAAAAATAAAATTCACTAAAATGATGACTGAGTTTTTTGTTTGTTTGTTGTTGGTTTGGTTTGTTTTACGAGAAAGGAAGAGATGTAGGTATTCTTTTTGGGAGAAAGCAACTTAGCGAGTCAGCCCAACGGCAGCCTCCCACGCCTGGAAACGTTGCTGAGCTCCTGCCTTTGCTTTTCAATCACCTTTCCAGTTCGGAAAACTGTTCTTTTATTGCCTTAGGGCCAAGCATTGTCCATGTTTCCATAGTAATCTGGAGATATGGCCTGAGGTTGTGTTTGCCTGTCCCACCCCCCAGTTCTGTATGTCCCAAACCCCTACAAGGGTCTGTATAAAAACCCGAGTTACAACAATAAACCACGTTTTCCCTTGTGGAATTACTTCACAGCTTCTCTCTAACTCATTTTTATTCTCTCTGGGTCTTACTTCTCACATCCCACATCCTTCCTGATCGGGCTCAAGGTATGACTGTCAGCCAGTCTGCCAGGTACAGTCCTGTGCATTGCAGTACTTCAGAGCTGTGAGCCATGGGTCCACGGGTGCGAAGGGCGTGGACACTTCATGAAGGCAGCACACCAACATGATACCACATTTAAAGTACCCAACCAGGTGTTAAATATTCTTGACGACCAGTCTTGAGTGGATGGAAACTTGTAAGTGAAACAAAACTTTGGGAAGGAGCCAGGGACTCCACCCTCCACCCCCCAAATATCCCGAGAAGACCCCTGAGGACCAGATCCTCAAATGACCTCAAAAATCAAAACCTTGGTTAATTAGGGAGAATTTTTGTGTAGACTTAAGACACCCAAAGGGAAAAGTAACAACCAGAAAATAATCAATAAAGACCAGGGAAAATTTTATTTAAGATATTAAAACTTGAGATCTTAGTTTAAAAAAAACGAAAAAAGAGAGCTCACTGTTGTTTGCCTGTCTTTCTGTTCTACTGGCAAGTGGGCATTAGTCTTTTAAAAAAAATTGGCCAATTTAAAAGCCAAATTTTTGGGTAAGCCAGACCTGTTTTATTTCAAAATTCAAACATCCCTGAAAGTTCTCTGGTAAAGATGACAACACTGCTCCACTTTGTTTAAAGTTGCATGCAACCAAAAGAATATTAAGTGCCACTGTTTTTGTCATTCTTCAAAGACATGTGACACAACTTTTTAACCTTCCATTATGGACTGAGACTCATGTCTCTCTAAGATTCCTCCAAATCCTTTCAACTTGCAGGATGGGGGATCATAGATACCCAGTTTGTGACTAAACAGCTAAGGGGCTTTCATCCTTGCCAGAGTAATGGAAATGTTAGGGGAATAATTCTTGTGATGCTGATGTATGGCTTGCATTCTGTTGACTGTGTTGCCATGGTTTTCTGTTTTTTTTTTTTTTTTTTTTTTTTTTTTTTTTTTTTTTTTTTTTTCCTGTAGTTATTGTGTTTAAAGTTCTAGCCTGGAGACAGTTTAGCATATCTGAATCATTGAAGGCACAGACTAAGGATGGAGGGAGAGGAAATTCTCATGTTGACTCTTCTGGTGAGCCTATGGATGGTGCTTACGGGGACGGGGACTATTCCTGTGCCACCAGACAACCCGGTTCTCTGGTGGGCTTTGGGAGGCTTGCACTCTCTTGTGAGTTTTCACCCAATCAGGAGGACACCTTTATGGACCCCCTAGGTGCCATTTTGGCCTCCTTGAATTGGGGGCACCTGTTGCTTCCCCAGCCTTCACAGGTTGCAGGTATTCAGAGAAATTGTAAGAGGAGAGCTTCCTCTCCCATACACTTGCCTTCTAGAGGCTTTTTTCAGTGGGCTTGGAACATAAAACCTATCCTGCAGCCTTAGTTTCAGCACCGAGGGGAATCCCAGTCTTCCTCCTTCTTGCTGTTGTCTAAGCAGTAAAGGTCATGGGGGCAGAGAAAGTCAGGGAGTGACAAGCCTGCTCCATGGGCATAGCTCAAGGCATTGTTGTAGTTTCTTTTCTTATTGGAGGTTTTGCATTTGCCACCAGACCACACATTCTTAGGCCAGGATAAGAGTATGGAGGACAGCTCCCTGGATATTGGCTTGTATGGTAGTTTGTGAAAAATGAGCTTCAGTTTTAGTATGTTTTAAAAGTTCTTCTTGAAACCCCTTTTTTCTGTAAATAATGTCTTTGCAGTGGTTAATTCAGCTCAGGTTCTCTTTTGCTCGAAGCTTCGTCTAGGACTCATTCTAGAGGCCTGTCTTCTGTTAATCAATTTGAGCTCCTACTTCCAGACTTCTTGCAACTGGCCTGTGGTTAGCACCCCCTTGGTCTTCGTGCTTTGGGAGGCCAGGTGGATGGGGTGGGGGTGGGTTGGTGGGGTGGGGTTCTCTGTGGTTCAAGGACAGCTTGGTTCTCGCATAGTGCTCCACCAGAACAGCTGAGACTGTAAGAGGCCCTACTTGAAAAGACCAAACTTGAAGCTGTTACATTTTTCATTTTGTAGCTGTTTGTAAATACAGGCTGTGGGGAATGGCATGTGCCTTTTTGCCTGGGACTCCAGAACCATTGGAATCACAAGTTGCCACAACCTATCCTAGAATCTGTCACAGCTGAATATTTTTCACAATCTGAAGAAATCACACCATAAATCTACTAAACTNCCATTTCTCTTTCTTTCTTTCTTTCTTTCTTTCTTTCTTTCTTTCTTTCTTTCTTTCTTTCTTTCTTTCTTTCTTTCTTTCTTTCCTTCTTTTTGTCTTTTTGAGACAGGGTCTCCATTTAGTCCCAGCTGGCCTGGTGCTTGTTATGTAGACCAGACTGGCCTTGAACTCACAAAGATCCATCTGCCTCTGCTTGTGAAGTGGTGCCCTGCGTATCTGTTATTTCTTAAACCTCATTTATTGATGAAAGTCATAGTTTGCCTGGGGTTTTCCAATTTTCACATTTTTAAATAAGTTTGTGATTTTTTTTCATACAATATATTTTGGTGCCACATAGATCTGCTTCCCTCTCCCTACCTATCCTCACTTCCAACATCAGGTTAATGGACTGTCTAATATAATATGGCCTGAGAATATGATTTAGGTTCCCCCAATGTACTTGAGCATGGATCCATTCACCAGACCCACCAAAAGTCCTAACCTGAAAGGCACAGTCTTTCCCCCTTCCTACCAGCCATTAGTTTGGGTTGGGGTTTCAGAAACATTTCCTCATGTCTAATTTAGTCTGGTTTTAACTTGCAAAGGAATTCTTCATGTTCTCATCATTGCTGTTAGTTCAAATGTGTTTACATGACCTCTCTGGAAGACTCTTTTCATGTGGTTATCCTCCACCTCTGTTTCTTTCAAAACCTTTTACCTTCACTTCCACAAGAATCCCTGAGCCTTTGGAAGCAGTTTTAAAATAGCTCTTCTGGGGCTTGAGAGATCACTTAGAAATGAAGAGCCCTGGCTGTTCTTACAGTGGACTTGGGTTGTATTCCAGGAACCCACATGGCTAACAGCCATCTATAATTCCAGTTCCAAAGATCCAACGCCCTGTTTCAAACTCAGTGGGCATTGCATGACTCAGTTGCACTAACACATAAGCAGGCAATAGATTCATGAACATAAAATAAAAATAAATAAAATAACACTAAGTAGCTGGGCTTTTTAGGGGTAAGTACTCTGTAGCCTCTTCTTCTCTGAACACTGACTAATTGAGGATCTTGGTGTTAATCACTATGTGTCCCAAAAGGATACTTCTCTGCTGAGTGTTAAGAGGTAGGTTCAGGGATGAAGAAAGGGATCAGCACTGGCTGTTCTTGCAGAGGTCTCGGGTTCAATTTTCAGCACCACATTGAGGCTAACAACTGTCCACAAATCCAGTGGCAGGGGATCTCACAACCTCTTCTGACCTCTGAGGGTACTGCACAACATCGCCACACTTACCTATATGCAGGCATAACACTAATACATATAAAATAAAAATAAATAAAATATAAAAAGATGTGTACAAAGATCCAGTTTGAATTGGGTGCTGGCTCTCAGCTAGCACCCCTCACGGCACCATGTGTGTGGGAGTCATGGGATTTCTCTGATCCCACCCCAGGAAGGAGTAGACAACACAGCCCAGGTGCATGATGCTGGGTGGCGCAACCATGTGCAGTTGTGAGGAATTGGCAGTCTGTGATTGGGTCTGGAAACTGACATTGTTTTGCTATTAAAAGCAAGCTGTATCAGGTAATAAATTGAATTCTCTATTACCATCATTACAGAATACCCAGACTTTATTTCTTCCTGCACATAGGCTGAAGCAGGCCTGAATTTCATTCAAGTGACCAGTGGGTTGGAGCAGTCCTTTAGACCACTAACCTGGATAGCTGGGGTGGTGAAGCGGGGCTGGAAGAAGATCTATCAGGTCACAAGCTGTGAAGTGGATTGTGAGGGGGTGTAGGCTGAACATAGGCAAGCAGCAATCAGCCTGAAATTTCTAAAATCTGTGTCTTGGTTTCCTTCCAGGGAGATCTCATTGTCGGAGTCTTCTGTAGGGTTGGTAGAGTTCAGTGTGGATCTTTATGAGCTTTTCCCATTTTGTTGTTTTCTTGTGTGTGTGTCTTTGGCATGTGGATTCATTTGTTTATTTGTTTCTTTGGGTTCTGATGCCTCAACGTTGGATGCGCAGCTAGATCGTCTGCACCACCACTTCCCTAGGCTGGTCTTTCACAGGTTGGTGTTCTGCAGGACACAGGTGAAGTCTGCTTGCCCAGGAGGGCACACACTGATCTTGTGCTGTGTGGAGCAAAGGTAGCTCTGGAGGAAATAATACTTTTAAGGGAGCTGTTTCTTTTTTTATGCCCCCCCACCCCACCTGCACTCTACCATACATATCTTGCACCTTGTTCTGAGTCTACCCAGAGTTTTTTTTTCCAGTTCTTTTGTTGTTCATATATATATGAGAGAAAAAAATATATATGTTAGTTAGAGAGAGCAATACATATATAAATTAGAGAGAAATATATATATATATATATATATATATATATATCCATATCACCTGAATTGGATGATTTTTTTTTCCAAAAGATGTCATGTTTTCCTTAAGGAAGTGCTCTGAGGTTCCTCCTTAGCAAGCCCAAACAACCTCAATCCTGCCCTTGTGTTGCACACTGGGCTCATTCCCTCCCATGCAGTCCATTAAGTCCCCCAAATGAAGTCCATTAAGCACACATCCTGTCTTGATCCTCCTGCATTGGCCTCCACAATACGACCCATGGAATCCATAATGGTAGAGCTGAACAGAGACTTAACAAGGGAGGAAATAGAGATGGCTGAGAAACACCTTTAAAAGTGTTCAGCATCACTAATATTTAAGGAAATGCAAATTAAAACCACTTTAAGATACATCTTACTCAGATAAAGCTGGCTAGAATCAAGAAAACAAATGATACCAAAAGCTGGAGAGGGTGTGGGGAAAGGGGAACACTCATCCGCTCCTGGTGGGAATTCAAACTTATACAACCACTATGGAAACCAGTGTGGAGAACCCTTAAAAGACTCAAAATGAGCCTACCACCTGACCCAGCCATACCACTTCTCAGTATATATCCACCAGACTCTTCATACCACAGAGATACATGGACAGGCATGTTTGTTGTAGCTCTTTTCACAATAGTGAAGAGAAGAGCTGGAACCAACATAAGTGCCCCTAAACTGATGAGTGGATAGAGAAAATGTAGTGCATCCACACGATGGAGTTTTATGCAGTAGTAAAAAAAAGATTATATCATGAAATTAGCAGGTAAATGGATGGAACAGGAAGATTGTATGTTAAATGAAGTAACACAGTCCTCAGCAAAACAAAAAATGAATGGTATCCCTCATCTGAGGATGCTAGTGCCAAGTGACTAGTTGTAAGGCAAACTGAAAAACAATAATCCTCCTGTGCTTTTATATTGTGAGACCCTAGGCAGGTTGTAGAACTAACCTACCATTTATTTTCAGACCTTGGATTTTTGGTATATGATGGAGGGTATCTATGCATTTTTTAGAGTAATATAAAATTAAAATGGAAAAATGCAAATCAAGAAATATGATATGGAAATAACATACAGTTTGTTTTCAAAAGAAACACTTTTAATATAGGTGCAACGTATCAGGCTGGTATAGCTTAGCCTCTCTGGGTGCTTAACGACCATAATTAATGCCCATACCAATTTGGCAGAGGGGCCTAAGAGATAACTTTGTTCCTTACCCTCAGAGGTCACCAAGTCTTAGGGGACTATGCATGGGGGCATCTCTTGAAACGTCCTGCAATTGTGGGTCACCAATCTTCCTGTTCAGGGAGGTCTTAGAGATGCGATAATGGGATTTCAGCCAGTGTCCAGTCTATAAAGAGGAAAGTCTGCTCATGCTTCAGAAAAGGAAGCCTGGTCTAGCAAGGACCAATTCTGTCCTCTGTAGGTATTCTTTTGGCAGAAGCATTTAGGGAGTCAGCAAAAAGCGTCCAAGTCTGGAGTCCTGCTGAGATCCTGCCTGCTTATGAAACCTGTCCAGAGCCAAACTGTCTTTGATGCCTTAGGCAAAGCATTGTCATATTCCTGTAGTGATCTTGAGCATATGGCCTGAGGTCCTGCCTGTCCCAACCCCCAACTCTGTATGTCTCATCTCCCAACAAGGTTCTGTATAAAAAGTCCTGAGTTACAACAAGAAACCAATTTTTCCTCTGTGTTACTACTCCCAGTCTTTTTGAGTATGTCTTTCTTGACCTCCAGGTCTTACTTCTCACCTCCCTCATCCTTCTGGCTGGGCTCAAGCTAGGAATGTCAGCCTGCCAACTGGGGACACTCCTGAGACTTTCAGTACTGTGAAGCTGCAAGCCCTGGTCCAGGGGAAAATGCCACCTCATGGAAGGAAACTCATGCATGATACACATTTAAGGACTACCAGATGGTAAATCTCAGATGAAAACTGGTGCCAAGATGTGGGGCTCAAACTTTTATAACAAGGAAAAATGAAAAAAAAGGGTATTCTTGGCTCTCCAGCTGTCTCTCTCAGCCACACCTTTCCTCACGAGTGGGAATAATTTCTGATGGTTCAGAGTAGGGAAGTAACCCCCCCCCCCACCAAGGAAGGTTCAGGGTTGAGGCCAGGCTGTGGCCCATCCCTATGACACTTCCCATGTGGGATAAGTCTTCAATCTTCTTTCAGCATCTTTTCTCTAAGGCCAGGCTGTGGCCCATCCCCAGGTCTCTTCTTGTGTGGAATAAGTTTCAAACCCTCTGCTTCTAAGTATTTCTCTACTCACTAGCATTTCTTTTCTTTCTTTATCACAGGTAACAAACAGGCATGCCAAAAGGACCCACAGGCTAAGAAAATAAAAAAGAACAAACAACAACCAAAAAAACAAAACAAAACAAAACAAAACAAAACAAAAAAAACACTCCTAAAGAACCAAGGAGGTAAAATTTCCACACTGGAAGCTGCTTCTTTTTGGAGTGAAACTCTTAATGTAGCCCCATGGTGGATGTCTTCTGTGGACTTATGGAATCCAGAATCTTGGACCCATTTGGCACAGGAGGGTAGGCAGTGAGAAGAGCAAGATGCTGCTGCATCTCTTAAGTTCTTGCCACTCTTAGCCACAATGAGACAATGTCTAGGGCTCTCCCATCAGGCTGCACCAGGCAGGGATTCTAACAGAAACAAACTGGAGACCCTCTCCTCCCAGGACACTGATAAAACTCCCCATGAGGACCTTAACAAGCTCCCCTCTGAAAACCACTCATCTCCAGACCTGGTGGTAATGGAAAAAGTTAAACGAAATATCCAAACAGCCACCTCTGACCCCTCCCTCCATTCCCAGATGCCTTCTCTTAAAGGGACAGAAGCAGCATTTCCTCCAGTTAATTCTCTCTCTACCACAGAAAAACTGTGCCAGATCAGGGACAGCCAAGACCTTCATTTTCAGGTGTTTTCCTTAAATATCAGTACAGCCTCCTCTAAAATACCAACACACTCTGCCCCCATTGTAAAAAAAGATATCACTGGAGAAAAAGTTGCCCCTCAAAGTTCAATAAAAATGGCAAACTTTTGGCACCTATGAACTTTTAGGCCTGAAGCCCCTAGCCCAGGGAATAAAGAGATTCAGTAAGCACCCATTTCAGAAGGCTCCCATCCTGCTCTAACAATAAAAATCAGAGGGAGGCCCTTCAAATTTTTGATAAATACAGGGGCAGATAGAACCATTTTATTTTTTTTAATTTTATTTATTTCTGTATGTGTATGAATGTACTGTCTGCATGCAAGTCTGTGCACCCGTGTCGTGCAATGCTGCGGAGGTCAGAAGAGGGTGTCGGATTCCCCTGGAACTGGAATTCTCCTGGAATTGGAGTTTCAGACGGTTCTCAGCCGCCATGTGGATGCTGGGGATCGAACCCGGGTCCTCTGCAAGAGCGGTCGGTGCTCTTAACCGCTAGGCCCATTTTAAAACAACATCTGGAGCCCATTCTTTCTGCCTGTAAGCATTTTCTATTTTCTATCATCTCTCTTTCCCATCTCATTCCAAATATATCTGCATGTCCTGCGTGCATGAGGAGTCTACAAACCCCAGAATTCTTTGAGCCTGTCATGGCTATGTTAAAGTCCTTTTTTTTTTTTTTTTTTAACATTCCCAGCCAGCCAACTACAATTCCCAGAATGCTTTAGGCCTGTCGCCGGGCAGAGAAAAACTTCAAAATGGGTTGTGTTCTTTCTAAAACAGGTTTCTACAAAATAAACAGAGAAAATCTACATTTAAGCCTTATTGTGTTTTTTCTTACGGTACTTGCTCAAAATTGAGTTTACTTATCCTGTTCCTTGAATGTCAATATTTATCTCAAGATAATATTTTTCTAATATGGCCATTCAAGATCTGTTAAGTTACACCCCAAGCATATTAAGTTTCTACATCTAATACATGGGTACCCCAAAACATCTTTAAATACAATGTGCACAATTAATCAATTAAAAAGTCCTAGGCAATTCTGAGACAATTAATTAAAAGAAGTCTAAACAATTCTAAAATCAATTAATTTAAAAGGTCCTAGACAGGGCTGGAGAGATAGCTTAGCAGTTGAGAGCATGGCTGCTCTTGCAGAGGACCCGGGTTCGATCCCCAGCACCCATATGGCGGCTGAGAACCGTCTTTGACTCCAGTTCCAGGGGAATCTGACACTCTCTTGTGACCTCCGTGGCATTGCCCGACACGGATGCACAAACCTACATGAAGACAGTACATTCATACACATAAAAATAAAAAAAAAATTTTTTTAAAGTTAAAAAAAATAAAAAGTCCTAGACAATTTTGGAGTCTTTTTTAAAATTCACAGGCTTCTGGACCACGTGATTTGTAACCTACCACTAAGCTGAAATAACAAGTTATCTTGATTCATGTTTGTCTTTACCTATTTAAAATTAACTCCATTTTTTTATTTCAGCATCCTGAAACCAAAACAAAGCAGATTTGTATGGAGATTTTCAAGCCAGCTTGGTCTAACAAAAAGATAAAGCTAATAAAATGCTCTTTAGCAACTATTGGCCATTTAAAAATACTCTAAAGTCTTGGTTAAAAATTTACTTTAGGGGCTGGAGAGATGGCCTAGCAGTTAAGAGCACCGACTGCTCTTGCAGAGGACCTGGGTTCGATCCCCAGCACCCATATGGTGGCCGAGAACCGTCTGAAACTCCAATTCCAGGAGTGCTCCAGTTCCAGGGGAATCCAACGCCCGCTTCTGAACTCCATGGCATTGCGCGACATGGGTGCACAGACTTGCATGCAGACAGTACATTCATACACAGAAATAAATAAAAATTAAAAAAATTACTTTAATTTTACTGCTTACATAAATTTACTGTTTAAATTCAGTAAAGGCTAACTCTACAAGTAAGATTAACCTTTTTGTCCAATTAAATTGTTGTGATTTTACTACTTACATAAATTTATTTTTTTAAATTCAGTAAAGGCTAACTCTAAAACTGAGATTTACTTTTTTCTCCATAACTCAGATATATTAGTATATTGAACTGGTAATAAATCAATTGATTTATTAAAGATAAATATAAATTTATACATGTAATAGTTCAAAGTTTTATTGTGTATGTACTGTCATCTACTGGTTATGATCCACCAACACCCAATAAGGATCTGCAAAACCCATTCTATAAAAGTCAAGTACCTTTGGGTTGTAATATATAAAGGTTAAAATTATATATGTAAATTTTATCCCTTCAGAATAAAGTCTTAATCAGATAACTTAAGACAACAATGCATGTTTATTCAAGGTTTATCTAATTTATTTTTACTTTTATCCAAAATTTATTCACATATTATATAATGGTAAATTAAATTCCTTATGTTGTTTAAAAATTCATTTAATACCATCAACATAATAAATTGGTCACACTAAAAATTTATGTGAACTGAAGTTGTTATTGCTCTTATTCCTAATTCATACCAGATTTTCAGGTAACATTGATGTATATCAATGTTTCTAGTTTTTTTTTTCTGTGATGTTATCTGTAATACCACCTTTTTGTATTCTAGATAACTTAGCTTTAAAGGCTGTACTTCACCTCTTCATCAACAATGAACTTCAAAACACCAGTTCCTGCATGGGTATGTAATACTATGATTTTCAAAAAGGGTATGTTATCCTAAAATAAGGTGAAATTAATGTAAAGCCCTCCAAAATACAGCTTAACTTCTTCCTTACATTAAGATGCATAAGATCTCTTGGAGGGATATTCTATTTCTCAAAGAAGATCTATTAACTATGTCTCAAAGCCAGGTTCTGTACTGGCTGGGACTTCTCACAACAGCCAATCATATCAGTAAAAAATATTACAGCTCTCTTTTTTCAAGCTAATAATCAGGCCCAATGAATCTATCAAGGCTAAAAGGCCATGGGTAAAACACAAAGTACTAAACTGATATATTTGATATATTATTTTGTTTTTCAAAGTTAGTGTTAAAGGGCTTATATATTTCCTTCTTAAAAGGACTTTAATTACCCTTCATACATTGTCTACTAAAAAGATAACTGAGGTACTTTCTATAAATACTCACAGTAATATACAAGAATTGTATCTGTAACCACTTGTGCCATACCAGCAACACAACCTAGTATAATAAATAATGTTTACTTAACTGCATATACTTTCACTATTCAATTCCATCAGCAAATTCCAGAAGGCACCCCCTGAAGAGCTAGACTCCAGCTCAGCTTGAGGCCAGCTGCTGGGTACCCCACCATGCTTCAACTCCAGGCCCATATCCCAAGCCTCTGGAGAGACTGGAGCCTGAGCTGAGCTGCCAACCTCCTGTTGGGAAAAAAGGCTGAGATAACTAAGTGCTATCTTCAACAACAAAGGATGGATTGATCCTCTTCTCACCTAACATTCCCCCTTACTCTCCAAAACCTAGGAGCTGTGAGCTAAAGAAAAACCCTACAAGAGGTCAAAAGGATAGTTGTGGACTCTCATATACTGGACTTTATTCCATCAATATCATTACATATACAGGTCTTTCCAGCCAAACTTAAGACTTTGGGGGTACATGGTGGCCAAGAAACATATGATACTCCAATTCCAGGAGAACTCCAGTTCCAGGGGAATCTGATATCATCTTCTGACCTCTGCAGCATTGCACATCACAAATGCACAAACCTGCATGCAGACAGTACATTCCTACACATACAGAAATAAATAAAAATAAAAAAAGACTTTGGGGGTACAATTAAAATCACCATCTAAGTTAAGAGGGATATTAAATAATATCTGTATGTCTTGGGGGAGAAAAAGGTCACTTTATAAGGAAACATTTCATTCACCTGTCTATGTCATAGAAAAAATGTCTTCATGTATAGGAGAAAAATGTTACTTTAAAAAAATGTGACTCATATACCTGTATATCTTTGAGGGATAAAAAGTTATTGTTTTTGCTTTGTCATTTTTAGAGTTCTACTACTTGAGGGAAAAGTTACATACTAAGTTTTAAGTCTCTTTACATATTTTACATGGTTGGTTTGTGATACACTGGCACCAATTTCTGTGTTTAAACTAATAGGTGTAAAAGCACTTGAGGCTTTGAGAACTTTGGCAGCTGCCTTGAGCCCCTTTGCTGCCTCTGTGTTAAGGGAGAAATCAAAAAATGTCTGTGTGTCTTTATATTTGGGAGGAACAATGTTATCTTCATATATGGGCTGTTGACAAAGCCCTATTACCTACAGCCCAAGTTCTTCTAGGCCACCTAGATAATCACTTTTGTTAAGATTAATCTCCACCTTAGAAAGTCAGCTTTCTGGTTTGTCAAAATCCAATTTGGGGTTACAGCCCAGACTGTTTTATGTCAAAATCAAACCATCCCTGAAAGTTCTCTGCTAAAGATGACAACACTGCTCCACTTTAGTTAAAGTTGCAGAAAGAGCTAGCTACAGGGCTGAGACTTTGTCTGGCTGGAATCAAGGATCTGCAAAATATTCTCCTGGTAGCTCTGTGGGCATCTGGCAGCCCAGTGGCCATTTGCCAGCCCCCTGGTGTCAGGATAATGCAGTATTCTTGCTTTGCCTGGACAGAGCTCAAGACCCTAAGGGCTCTCTCTCTCTCTCTTTGATGTACGGAACACATGTCACATTTCCAGCTGACCCACACCCAGGTTCTGTTTTTTCCCAGTAGGAGCCAAATTGGGTCATACTTCCAAGAGTATCCCCAATAGAAAAAATAAAATCACTAAATGATGACTGAGTTTTTTGTTTGTTTGTTTGTGGTTTGTTTGTTTAAGAGAAAGGAAGAGATGTAGGTATTCTTTTGGGAGAAGCACTTAGAGAGTCAGCAAGCAGCCTCCAAGCCTGGAAACGTGCTGAGATCCTGCCTGCTTTTCAAACCTGTCCAGTGGAAAACTGTCTTTTATGCCTTAGGCAAAGCATTGTCATGTTTCCATAGTAATCTGGAGCATATGGCCTGAGGTTGTGTGCCTGTCCCAACCCCCAATTATGTATGTCCCATCTCCCAACAAGTTTCTGTATAAAAAGCCCCGAGTTACAACAATAAACCACGTTTTCCCCTTGTGGAATTACTCCCAGCTCTCTAACTCCATCTTTATTCTCTCTGGGTCTTACTTCTCACATCCCACATCCTTCCTGATCGGGCTCAAGGTATGACTGTCAGCCAGTCTGCCAGGTACAGTCCTGTGCATTGCAGTACTTCAGAGCTGTGAGCCCTGGTCCAAGGGAGAAGGACACTTCATGGAAGGCAGCACACACATGATACACATTTAAAGTACCACCAGAGTGTAAATATCTGACGACAGTCCTTGAGTGGATGGAACTGGTAAGTGAAAAACTGGAAGGAGCCAGGGACTCCACCCTCCACCCCCCAAAATATCCCAAGAGACCCCTGAGGACCAGATCCTCAAATGACCTCAAGAAAACAAAACATTGGTTAATCTGGGAGAATTGTGTAGCCTTAAGCACCCAAAGGGAAAGTACAACCAGAAATAATCAATAAGACCAGGGAAATTTTATTTCAGATATAAAACTTGAGATCTTAGTAAAAAGACAAAACGAAAAAAGAGAGATCACTGTTGTTTGGCCTGTCTTCTGTTCTTACTGGCAAGTGCATTAGCTCTTTAAAAAAAATTGCCAATTTAAAAGCCAATTTGGGGTTACAGCCCAGACTGTTTTATTTCAAAATCAAACCATCCCTGAAAGTTCTCTGGTAAAGATGACAACACTGCTCCACTTTAGTTAAAGTTGCAGTGCAACCAAAAGAATATAAGTGCCACTGCTTTTGCCACTTTTCAAATCCATGAGACACAACTTTTTAACCCTCCAATATGGACTGAAGACTCATGTCTCTCTAAGAATTCTCCAATCCTTCAATGCCAGATGGGGAATACTGAGATACCCAGTTTGTGGACTAAACAGCTAAGGGGATTTCATCCTTGTCAGAGTAAGGGAACTGTTTCAGGAGGAATAATTTTGTGATGTATGGCTTGCATTTGTTGACTGTGTGCCATGGTTTTCTGTTTTTNAAATAATACTTTCAAGGGAGCAATGTTTCAGGAGGAATTGCTTTTGATGTATGGCATGTATTTGTTGACTGTGTGCCACGGTTTGTTGTGATTTTCCTGTAGTTATTGTGTTTAAAGTTCTAGCCTGGAGACAGTTTAGCATTTCTGAATCATTGAAGGCACACACTAAGGATGGAGGCAGACGAAATTCTCATGTTGACTCTTCTGGTGAGCCTATGGATGGTGCTTACGGGGACTTATCCTGTGCACCAGACACCCGTTCTCTGATAGGCTTTGAGAGGCCTGCACTCTCTTGTGGATTTTTTATCCCATTCTATGGAGCTCCTGGGTGTTGTTTTGACTTCCTTTGAATGAGGGCATCTGTCTGTTCCCCAGCCTTCCCAGGTTAAGTGTATTCAGAAAAATTGTGAGAGAGATTTTCCTCCCCCATCCACCTACATTCTCTAGAGGCTTTTTCAGTGGGCTTGAAACCTATCCTGCAGCCTTAGTTTCAGCACCGAGGGGAATCCCAGTCTTCCTCCTTCTTGCTGTTGTCTAAGCAGTAAAGGTCATGGGGGCAGAGAAAGGCAGGGAGTGAAAGCATGTCCATGGAGCAAGCTCAAGGCATTTGTTGCAGTTCTTCTATTGAGGTTTGCATTTGCACAGACCACACAGTTCTAGGCAGGCTAGAGTAGTGGAGACAGCTCACTGGATATTGGCTTGTATGGTAGTTTGTGAAAAATGAGCTTCAGTTTTAGTATGTTTTAAAAGTTCTTCTTGAAATCTTTTTCTGTAAATACTGTCTTTGCAGTGGTTAATTCAGCTCAGAATTTCTTTCTGCTAAGCTTCGTCTAGGACCTCATTCTAGAGGCCAGTCTTCTGTAATTCAATTTGAGCTCCTAATTCCAGACTTCTTGAACTGCCTGTGGTAGCACACACCTTTGGTCTTAGTGCTGGGGAGGCCAAGGTGGATGGGGTGGGGGTTCTCTGTGAGTTCAAGGACAGCCTGGTCTGCATAGTGATCACCAGGACAGCTGAGACTGTAAGAAGGCCCTACTTTGAAAAGACCAAAATGAAGCTGTTACACTTTTTAGTTTGTAGCTGTTTGTAAATACAGGCTGTGGGGAATGGCATGTGCCTTTTTGCCTGGGACTCCAGAACCATTGGAATCACAAGTTGCCACAACCTATCCTAGAATCTGTCACAGCTGAATATTTTTCACAATCTGAAGAAATCACACCATAAATCTACTAAACTAGAAACCAAAGTTAAAAGGTCATATTACAATGGTTTAAGGTAAAAATTTTGTCTAATTTAACTCAAAACTTTGTAAGTAATTTCTTGTATTTCTTAGAACCATTTGGCCCATAACCACAAATAAATGGAGTCAGGTCTGGTCTTTGGGCTCTCTGTGAACCTTGGCATATAAGGAAAGGGTAAGATAAACAGGGACAGGACAGGTTTAGTCTAGGAATAAAATCAGAATAGTGTCCAGCAAAGGGAAAAAATTACAGTCAGATAGGGACTGCCAAACAGTCAAGAGATGACCCAGGAAATTAGCAAATAAACTTCAGAGGCTCATGTCTTATGAAAGCATGTATTCAAATAGGATGTATACCCTGCAACAAAAGTGTAAAATAATTTTGTGTTTCTCATTGAGAATAAGTCAATAATGTAACTTCTCCCCTCTTTCACAGGTCAACTTAATATTTTCTTTACTACATGTATATGTATGTATGTATGTATGTATGGGTGTGTGAGTATTGTTTTAATCCCTATGACTTTCTAAATTCCTGTGTATTAAAAAGTTGGCTATAATTCACTGTTAACAGATTCAACCTATACAAAACTATTGGTCTATAACTTTTGGTGTTAACATTCTTTAGTTGGGTTTATGTAAATATTAGTATGTATTTGTACTATTCTAAAAAGCCTCTGAGTTGAATTTGGCCCTTTCAACTCAGACACAGCTTTATTAATATAGTTAAACTTCTATTGTTATTTGTGTAATTTACTTGTCTTTGTTAAGAATTACTCATACAATTATATAGGTATGGTAACAGTTAACTATTTTGTGGGTATATGCCAGCACCTGCTGGTTGCACTCCTTCAATGCCTAAGATGAAAATTCAAGCAAATTCTTAAAGTGTTGAAGGAAATACATTTGTTTTAAGAAATAATCCTATTTTATTTTAGATACGATTTAAAGTATAGTTAAATGTGTATTGTAAAGCATTTAACAGCTAGGTAAAACATCTTTAAAGCAGGGTTTCATGGCAGACCTGGAGGAGGCAGCTCCAAGAGCTTGGAGGAAGATGATCATTAAGATTTGGTATGTTATGTGGTATGTTAAAAAATAACATATATTTATATATGGGTGTATTTCAGTAGACATTTATACAAGAATACAAAATGAACAATATAAGTTAATGGGCTTGATCTCTCTAAAGTCACAGTCTAGTCAAAAAGTTGTAAGAAAAAATGTGTATCTGATTAGTGTGTTTAACAGGTATCCAAAGTTGCCCAAACACTGTCTGTATATTATATGGTATTTTATTTTATTTATTTTTTTAATTAAATTAGTTTTTATTGATGCTTTGTGCATTTCATACATTTTTTCCAATTCAGTTCAGGCTTATTTCCCTTTCTCTTCCCCCCCACCCCCACCCCATCCCAGATCATGCATTCTGCCATAACTGTCCTGCATCTTTCTCTCTTATTTTAAGACTTAGTAAAAGTAAAAATGTCTATATTAAGCAACATTCATTAAAATGTTTTAATAAAAATGATAATACTTTTAAGCAAATTGGAAATACAGATTGTAGTCCATGTTTGTTTTACTTATAATTTGTATAACAACAACTTTGGGGTTAATGTACACAAATGTTCTCTGTATTTTTTGTGTTGTACAGTATCACCTTGTAACATTTTCTTTTACGTGTAGGATAATTTAACTAAAGGAATTATGTTTACTTCCCAAATTAATAGCATACAGTCAATGAAAAACAGTTTGGGTGAATTTAATGAAAAGTTACACCTTGATTCCTGTCTATAGGCATGTTTAATACAACTATCTTTTAGAGATATGTGGGTCAAAAAAATACAAAAACCTAAAATACAAAAAGGGAAGGATACAGTTAGATAGAAAACTCTCTAAACCTTTTTGTCAAAATTTTCAATTTAAATCTTAAGAAAGCATGTATGTTCCCACAGGTAAAAATACACCACCAACTTAAATGCCTGAAAAAGGTATGACTTTGGGTTTCACAGGATGGACCAAGAAATATCAGTAGAGAATCTGGCCCATTTGAGCATTAAAAGGAAGAAAAACCTCAGACTGCTTAAGTCACAGACACCAAGCATCTCTCTGAATTCTGTTTAAAATAACAGTTTATAAAGTGTCCTAATGAAACTTGTTTTCCAGGTGCTAAGTTTTAATATGAGAAACCTTCCTACCTTTCCTTCTCATAGACCAAAGAAAAACCTGATGGTAATGAAGTCATTCTCTAGCTGTAAATGAAAGTCAACAGTTATAGTAGTAATTTCTTATAGAACAGGTATAACTGCTTTCCTTAACTGACTAATAGATATAAGAACTGTAAAAAGAAAATTCTCTATTCAAAGCCAAATATAATTGTAAGTCTTTAAAAGCCATGTGATTTAACAAAATATATTAATAGAGGAAAGCTCTGTTATCAGCAATGGGTTATTCTGTCAAGGAGATATTGGATAGGGGGACCAAGCCTCAAAAAGGTAAAGGCTTTTTTACCTATAAGCTGGGATACCTGCAAGAAGAGTGACTGTAAGGCCCTGCTGCTGAATACATGGTGTAAGCATAGGAAAGTTGTTTTGAGACTACACTTAACAACTATACAGTTGGCTTCTGGAATGCCAGAGAGCATTATCAAAGGCCACTAAAACAGTGTAGGAAATATTGGTCTCTTTGAGTCAAGCAGGATTCCTCCATCAGTATCAGCTACCCCTCTCCTGCCTGGAGGTATTGGGCAGCCAGTCACAGCCATATGTCTGTATATCCCAAATCTAATTGGCTATTAGCTCTCTCCTTGTAGGAATAATTCACAGCTGATGCCATAAGCTTAAATCCTCTAGTGATTAGGAGATACTATAAGCCACAATAAGAACTTGTCACCCTTTACAGAAAAGCCAGAGTTCATGGATTAGCATACCATAAAAATATCTGTGTCTATGCCCATAATGTAACTATTAATGTACTATTAAATGCCTGTACTTCTAATTGCTTGTGCTTTGTTAGGAGGATTAAAAAGGTATCCCTAGATACCTCAATTGATGCGGAGAAAGCCTTTGACAAAATCCAGCACCCTTTCATGTTTAAAGTCCTGGAGGGAATTGGTCTGGAGGGATCATTCCTCAATGTAATCAAAGCCATATACAGAAAACCCACAGCCAATATCATCCTAAATGGGGAAATGACAGAAGCATTCCCCTTAAAGGTAGGAACTCGGCAAGGCTGCCCCCTGTCACCACTCCTCTTCAATATAGTGCTAGAAACCCTAGCTAGGGCAATAAGGCAAGAAAAGGAAATTAAAGGAGTTCTAATTGGAAAAGAGGAAGTCAAGCTATCCCTTTTTGCTGATGATATGATTGTCTACCTAAGGGATGCTAAGAACTCCACCAGAAAACTCCTAGAAACGATTAAGAGCTTTGGTAAAGTGGCAGGATACAAAATAAACCTAGAAAAATCAGTAGCCTTTCTGTACACCAACAACAAGCAATTGAAGAAGGACTACAAGGAGACCTTCCCACTCACAATAGCCTCAAAAACAATAAAATACCTAGGAACAAACCTAACCAAAGACACCAAGGATCTCTACAACAAAAATTTTAAACCCCTGAAAAAGGAAATTGAGGAAGACATCAGAAGATGGACAAACCTCCCATGCTCATGGATTGGGAAAATAAATATAGTAAAAATGTCCATCCTACCCAAACTAGTGTACAGATTTAATGCAATCCCAATCAAAATCCCCAAGAGTTTCTTCACAGGCTTGGAAAAAAAAATCCTCAATTTCATTTGGAAAAACAAAAGACCCCGAATAGCCAAAGCAACCCTGAGTGAAAAGAGCAATACAGGGGGGATCGCTATACCAGACATCAAACTATACTATAGGGCTATAGTCATAAAGACAGCCTGGTACTGGCACAAAAACAGACCAGTTGACCAATGGAATAAAACTGAAGATCCAAACCTGAGCTCATACAATTTCAGCCACCTCATATTTGACAAGGGGGCCAAGAAGACACAATGGAAGAAAGACAGCATCTTCAGCAAGTGGTGCTGGCAAAACTGGATCACCACTTGTAGAAGAATGAAATTAAACCCCTACCTCTCACCTTGTACAAAGGTCAACTCCAGATGGACCAAAGACCTCAACGTGAAACCCCAAACTCTGGAGGTGATAGAAGAGAAGCTTGGCAGCAGACTACAAGACATAGGTGTAGGAAAAGACTTCCTAAATCAGACAGCAGCTGCACAAGAAATAAGATCGACAATTGACAAATGGGACCTCATTAAACTCAAAAGCTTCTGTACATCAAAGGAAGCAATAAAGGAAGTGAGGAGAAGACCCACAGAGTGGGAGGAAACCTTCACAGCAGATACATCTGACAAAGCATTAATTTCCAGAGTATACAAGCTACTCAAAAAACAAAGAAGAAAGAAAACAAATGAATCATTCAAAAGATGGAGCAAAGATCTGAATAGAGACTTCACAGAGGAGGAGTTAGAGATGGCCGAGAAACATCTTAAGAAGTGTTCAACATCTCTGATAATTAAGGAAATGCAAATTAAAACCACTCTGAGATATCACCTTACTCCAATAAGACTGGCTAGGATCAGGAACATGAATGATACCAAGTGCTGGAGAGGTTGTGGGGAAAGGGGAACACTCATCCATTGCTGGTGGGAATGTAAACTTGTACAGCCACTATGGAAAGCAGTGTGGAGAACCCTTAGAAGACTCAAAATGAGCCTTCCATTTGACCCAGTCATACCACTCCTGGGTATATACCCACAAGACACAACTTACTGCAAAGATACATGCACAGCTATGTTTATTGCAGCTCTGTTCACAATAGCAAAAAGCTGGAACCAGCCCAGGTGCCCTTCAACTGACGAGTGGATAGAGAAAATGTGGTACATGTATACAATGGAATACTATGCAGCAGTAAAGAGGGACAACATCATGAAATTTGCAGGTAAATGGATGGAGCTGGAAGACATTATGTTAAGTGAAGTAACACAGTCCCAGAAAAACAAACGACAAATGGTGTCCCTCATATGTGGATGCTAGTACCAACAACCCAGATATAAATATTTCTCATGGAGAGGGAGGCATAGTAAAAGAACAACAGAAAGACTGCATCAGAAAATGGACTGAAATGGTGAATTGGAAAGGGGGGATGGGTGGGAGAGGGACACGGGTGTATATTCGATTAAGGCATATTTAATTGACGTGAGCTCAGCAAGTACCCAGTTTCGCCTAGACACTGTCTACAGGACACATGGTGTTTTAGGACTTAGTAAAAGTAAACATGTGTATATTAAACAACATTGGTTTACAGAATCTGATAAAAATGGTAATGCATCTGAATTAAATGGAGATATAATTCGCTGTTGCCCACATTTGCTTTACATAAAATCTGTAGAGCAAGAACTTTGGGATTGACACATACAAATGTTCTCTATAATTTCTCTGTTGTACAGTATCACCTTGTAGCATTCTCTTTAAGATGATTTAACGTAAAAATTAAGTTTGCTTCCCAAGTTAATCATATATAGTCACCCAAAACAACATGGGTGAATTTGATGAAATCTATGCCTTGACTCCACCCTATAGTCATGTATAATACAACTATCTTCTGGAGACTCATACGCTAAAAAAAAAGGGGGGGGGATACAGAAAGACATGAAACCTTTTCATCAAACCCTTGCAATTCAAATCTTAAAACTAACTATGGGAAAAGATTTGTTTGTTCCAACAGGACAAAACGTCACCAACTTAACGGCTGAGAAAGAAAAGATACAGGTTTGCATTGAGTAGGATGTACCAAAAAGTGGCAACGGAAAGGCTGACCCGTCTGAACATTCAAAGGAAGAAAAGCCTCAGATTGCCATAAACATCGAACCCCTCTGTGGATCCTACATGTAACAACTAGTTATAATGAGTCCTAATGAAACTTACCTTCTAGGTGCCACAAAGGTTCTGATATGAGAGACTTCCTTGCCTTCCCACCCATAGAACAAGGAGAAATATGACAATGATGAGGTCGCTCCCCAACTGTAAATTGGAGACAACTATTGTAGAGGTAATCTCTTATAAAACCGGTAAAACTGCTTTCTTTAATTGACTACTAGACATGGGAACTGTGGAAGGGATTACTCTCTGTTCAGAACCAAATATAATACTAAAGTCCTAGGGCTATGCACTCAGGCAAAATATATTAATACAGGAGCTCTGACATCAGCAATGGATTGTTCTACCAGGTGGATGTTGGCCAGGGGATCCAAGGCCCCACAAAAGGTAAGGGCTCCTTGCCTCTAAGTTGGGATACCTACAGGAGGAGAGGCAATAAGACCCTGCTGCCGAAGACCTGACGTTAACATGGGAGGGATGTATTGAGACCACACATGCAAGTGTACAGATGGCCTCTGGAATGCCAGAGAGTGTTACCAAAGGCCACTAAACCAATAAAGCAAATACGGGTCTCCCTGAGTCAAGCAAGACTCCACCGTCAGCACCAGCTACACCTCACCTGCCTGGAAATACTGTGCAGCAGAGGCAGCCATATGCCTGTATATCCCAAATCTAATTGGCTATTGGCTCTCTCCTTGGAGGAATGACCCATGGCTGATGCCACAAGCTTACATCCTCTACAGGTTAGGAGATATCATAAGCCACAGTAAGACCCCGTCATATTTAACAGGAAAAAATGTAGTTCGTGGATCAACATCTCATCTAAACATATGTGTCTATACCAAAGTAACCTACCATAACTATTAATGCTGCTTAAATACCTATATATCTAATTGCTTGTGCTTCATTAGTAGGATCGAAAGGTTATTCCTGGACAGACTGTCAGCCCATGAAAGGAAACAGCCAGAATTGACCAGAATCCAAGACAACAGCTCCAGAGAGAGTGGACTGTTCTGCTTCTCATCCACCTGTGCCCCCTTTCTAAGCCCAGGGAATAATCTGCGGAAGAGGTGGCGTGGTAGAATGTAAGGGCTGCGATTGGGGTGAAGGGTGAAACTACAGCAATGTAGTCTGGACCCTCATTTGAATTACCTGATTGAACATACAACCCCTCACCCCCCGCTGGAAGGTGGGGCTTTGGGTGTTTGGGCACAACAGCCTGCAAATTGGTTTTACATGAAGGATGGTTGTACTCATGGATTATCACTTATAGCTAAAAAATGGAAAAAAAAATACTGAGAGAGATATGCAGGACAGTCATGGCAGAATGCATGATCTCGGTTGGGGTCGGGGTGGGGGGGGAAGGGAAGGGGAGATATGCCTGAACTGAATTGGAAAATGATGTATGAAATGCACAAATCATCAATAAAAAAAATGAAATGCTCAAAAAGAAAAAAAATGGGAAAGATGTATGGAGACTGCACTTGCAAGTATACAGATGGTCTCTGGAATGCAAGAGAGTGTTACCAAAGGCCACTAAACCAATAAAGCAAATATAGGTCTCCTTGAGTCAAGCAAGACTCGTCCGTCAGCACCAGCTACACCTCATCTGCCTGGAAATACTGTGCAGCAGTGGCAGCCATACGTCTGTATATCCCAAATCTGTTTGGCTATTAGCTCTCTCCTTGGAGGAATAACCCACAGCTGATGCCACAAGCATACATCCGCTAATGGTTAGGAGATGTTATAAACCACACGAATATTATTTCTTGCATGCATACAGGCCAAAGCAGGCCTGAATTTTGTTCAAGTCACCAGTGGGTTGGACAGCAGTCCTTTAGACCACTAACCTGGATAGCTGGTGTGGGTGAAGTGGAGCTGGAAGGAGACCTATCAGGTCACCAGCTATGAAGTGAATTGTGAGTAAGGCAGAAGCTGAAGATAGGCAATCAGCCATCAACCTGAAATTTCTGGCCAAGGGCCAGCAGTCTTTGGGCATGTGGAAAAAGCATGGCCAAGGTTGGGAAATATTCTGTTGTCCCAGGCTAAGTACCCGAGTTAGAAGTACCTCTCACGTTGGGTTATGGAAGTAAATAATGACATCTGTGCCAAGGGGTCAGTTCCCCACAGTGTCCACAAGGTGGGCACTGTGCTCCCCTTCCTTTAGTAGGACTGAACTGTACCTGTTCATGGCAAAGGAAGCTTCCTACAGAGATGTGTTCATCCTAAGTGTAGAGGATTATATTGAAGATGTATCACTTATGATAAAATGTCACAAAAGACCTTTTCTGAGTTTTACCTATTCTATAATTACATAATAGTTCCCTTTCTATTGGAAAAAGAAGCTTCTCTAATGACAGGTGACAGGTAAACTTGGTTGTAATATGAGGATGGATATTTACAATAAAATAAGAAATTACTTTGTTATAAAGATGTGGCACACCTATGGCTCATGGAACAAAGTAAAGAGGGGAGGTGGAGAGAATACTAATGCATCCTTCAATGCTCACCAGCAAAGCTTCCTTATACATCAGAGTTGATGCAAACAGAAGACCACAACTGGCTAAGTTTTAAAGAATAAACGACTGCTGATTGTACTTAGATAGAATTCCTATATTAAAACTCAGGTACCCAAGGCTCAGGGACCATTTTGGAAGAAGGTGTAGAAAAATTTTAATAACTGGTATTGGTTCATGACCATAGGGAAATAGAGGCTTTCAGGCCACTGTGAGATAGCTCATGGGATGCCATGATAATGGTGAGGGCCAGTACAAGATCCATGCCAACTCACCACAAAAGGGCCCTGAATGGTGCAAGATGAATGAGTGGTGGGGAGTCCCTAAGTGAGAATTGTTGGGAACTGATTATGGCTAGGTCAGGGAGAGTAGACATTCCATAAGATCTCTAGAAAGGCTGAATAGACTTCAGTGGATGAACTCGCACTGAAGTACATCTATGTAAAATTATTGGCCTGACTGTATTTAGCTTGTATGGCAGAGCTCACGAGGCCTGGTGATGGTTGCATGTAAGCATTGAATGGAGAGGTGATCTAAATTTTATTAAGAACTGTTGTATGAAATGTACAAAAACTCAATATTTTTTCAGTAACTATTTCTCTAGGATCTATGACTTCTCCAGATATGTATTTGACTGTGTCTACTGTATCTGACATGAGTTCCCTCATGTTGAGCTTGTCTTAATTCCAATGATTACCCCCAATAAAATGTTGATTACTCCCAATAAAAATCTCTACTACAGTTCCTGTATTGCTAGATAGCTGGACTAGTCACTGTTGTTCATGAGGCCCTACAGCTGGGTAGAACCATCCATTGTTTGTTTGTTTTTCCCTTAAAATCTTTATAACATACTCTGATAACATGAGAGCTAGTCTTCAAGGAAGAGGCTCCATGGTCAATTCTAGTTACTTTGCTCCAAGTACATTGTCAATGTGTGGTCTGTCTTCAGCAATAATGTCTTAAATTCAAGTTTTGTGTGGCAACCAAGGGCTGTGGCAATAGTCTGCATTAATTTGGAAGTTTCTTAAACTCCCCTAAATAACAATTCAAAGGAGGTTTCTCCTGCCTGGCCTTGTATTGTTGTTGTTGTTGTT
Organism: Rhizomys pruinosus; assembly: GCA_009823505.1. Lineage (NCBI taxonomy): Eukaryota > Metazoa > Chordata > Mammalia > Rodentia > Spalacidae > Rhizomys > Rhizomys pruinosus. The sequence goes on from VZQC01009923.1 coordinate 6,192,747, forward strand.
GTTGTTGTTGTTGTTGTTGTATGGCCCTCAGCTATATACCTGTACTCATAGACTTAATGTATTTGTATTTCCAGTAAGACTTTGAATTAACCCATTTCACTCAGATCTTTTGTACATTCTAAGCAATATTATATTTCCTCTCACCTATATAACCCACTCTATTCCATCCCCTTTTCCCCATTTTCTCTTTAATAACACCTGTCTCCTACTATCTCTCTCTCTGAAGCTCCTAGTTCCCTTTGATCCCCATGGTTCATTTGGATTTTTATGATTCCAATGATTACGACAGTAGGTTTACACATAGTTAAGGATTTGGATTTAACATCCACAAATAAGAATATGGCATATGTCCCTTATTTTTATGAATCTGTTATTTCAATTTGTATATGAGTTTCTAGTTCCATCAATTTAACTAAAAATTCTATGAATTATTTGCTTACCACTGAGAAGAACTGTACTGTGTAAATGTATTACATTCATTATCCATCCTTCAGTTGAAAACATTTAGGTGGATGCCATTGCTAAGCTATCATGAAAAAAGCCGAAATAATCATGGCTGTGAAAATATCTCTGTAGTAGGATGAGTCAGCTGGGTATATGACAAGGAGTGGTATGACTGGATCATATAACAGATTTATTTTTAGGTTTCTTTTATTGTATCATGATAGAATTTACATATTTATTGAATTTTTGTGATTTCATTTAATAAATCTTATTCATGTCATTTCTACCATCCACATACTTTCACGCCCCCAACAACTGGATTTCATGAATTGTGTCTCATATGTTAAGACCTATGGAGTCAGGATTTGTATGCAGATGCCCACCCTGTTCATCCACTGGACTCTAGTCAGCCTATCTAGAATTATTCCCTCATAGAAAATTAATGCCCCCTCACCCAGCAGTAATCAGTTACCAATAGTTCATGAGCTAAGGTTGGGGCTGCTGCCTGATTCCTTAGTTCTACACTGGATTTTTGTTTTGTATTTGTTTTGTTTTTGTTTGGATTGGTTTGGTTTGGTTTTGTTGGTTTGAGTATCTGTGTGTCGTGCATATTGTCAACATTGTTGCAATTTCACATGAGCAAATTCACAGAGGTCTGTCCAGAGTTTCTTCAGTGCTGATTTCCACAGGGGTGCATTAGCTTGCAATCCCATCAGTAGATTTGGGTACTTCTTTCCAAACATGCACACCAGTATTTGGTATCATGTGTTCTTTTAATCTTGGTCATCATAATAATCAGGTAAAATAAACATTAAAATTGTTTGATTTATATTTCCCTAATTACTAATTCTGGTGAACACTTTTTAAGGTATTTCTTAGTAATTGCTATTATTTTATTTGTCAGCTCTGTTCAGACCTATAGTCCATTTTTAATCAGGTCGTTTGTTTTCTTGATTTTTAAAATTTATTTCATTATTCTCAGTTTTAACCTTCTGTTGGATGAATAGCTGGTGAGGATTTGCTCACACTCATACACTTTCTCTTCACTTAATTGGTTGTTTCCTTTGCTTTACTGAACCCTTTAGGTTAATGAAGTTCTCTTTGTCAATTGTTGACCTTACTTTTGGAGGCAGATGGCTAATTTGGAAATTTATTTCCTGCAAATATATTTTGGAGGATTTTCTTCTAACAGTATCAGTGTTCCAGACCTTACATTAAGGTCTTTGATCCTTTTGGAATTGACTTTTGTGGAAAGTAGTATGGGTCTAATTATATTCTTCTAGATGTGGAAATCCAATATCTCCAGCATTTCTTGTTGAAGATGCTGTCTTTCCTCCACGTCCCTCCAGTGTGTGTTATTGGCACCTTATCAAATATCAGGTGGTTGCAACTGAGTCCCCTCAGGTTTCTGTCTTCTATGTTGTTCTGTTGACCTACAAGTCTGTTTTGCACCATTACCGTGCTAATTTTATGACTATGCCAATGTACTATAGGCTGAAGTTTTGTACGGCAATCCCACCAAAATTGTTCTTTTGCTCAGGATTGCTTTCAATATTTGGAGTACTTTTGTTCTTGCATATATTTCAGGATGTGTTTATCAATTTTTTTGAGTAATATCACTGGGATATTTATGGTTATGGGCATTTCTCTGAATCAGTATATTGAGTTTGGACATTTTCTCTACATTGATTTTACAAATCCACTAGCATGGGAGATCTTTCCAACTCTGTCTTCTTCCTCAGTCTCCTTTCAATGAATACATTTTTGGGGGTAAGTTTTATACCTAGATTTGTTTTGAGGCTTCACAAATGCAATCATTTCCCTGAACTCTTTCTCTGATTGATTTTTATTTGTATATAGAAATACTATTGATTTTTAGAAATAGATTTTGTAACCTGCCACTATACTGAAAGTGCTGATAATTTTTGTAAATTTTCTGAAGACATTTTGGGGATATCTTAGTATAATGATATAATCTGAAAATAAAAATAAATTTAAGTTTATTTCTAAGTATTACCCCTTTAAATTGACTTTTGTTTTTGATCTACATACAGTTTCAATTAGAATACTCAACATGAGTGGTGATAACATACAGCCTTCTCTGTTTCCCAATTTTAATATGAATTCTTCAAGTTTTTCTCCATTTAGAATGCAGTTACCTTTAATTATGCTGAACTTTATGTCATCCAGTTCAATTCCCTCTAGGACTTTTATCATGAATTAATAATGAATTGTGTCAAAAATTTTTCTGCATTTGTTGAGTTGATCGTGTGATTTTTTTCTCTAAGTTCCTTCCTATGGTTTACTTTATTTATTTATTTATTTATTTATTTATTTATATTGCACTATTCCTGCATCTTTTGAAGTAAGTCATTATGTGATTTAAGTGTACTTGTTGATAATTTTTATAAATATAATCCTTAGGGCTATGAGCCTATGACTTCTTTTTTTTTTTAATTTAATTTTTATTGATGGTTTGTGCATTTCGTACATCATTTTCCAATTCAGATCAGGCATATTTCCCTTTCCCTTCACCCCCACCCCCACCCCATCCCAGATCATGTATTCTGCCATAACTGTCCTGCATCTTTCAGGTTTTTTTTTTTTTTCATTTTTTAGCTATAAGTGATAATCCATGAGTATAAGCATCCTTCGTGCAAAACCAATCTACAGACTGTTGTGCCCAAACCCCCACAGTCCCACCATTCAGTGTGGGGTGACAGGTTGTTTGTTCAATCAAGTTGATCAAATGAGTGTCCAGACTACATCACTGTAGTTTCACCGTTCACCCCAATCGCAGCCTTTACATTCTACCACGCCCCCTCTTCCGCAGATTGTTCCCTAGGCTTAGAAAAGGGGCACAGGTGGATGAGAAGTAAAACTGTCCTCTCTCTCTGGAGCTGTTGACTTGGATTCTGGTCAATTCTGGCTGTTTCCTTTCATGGGCTGACAGTTTGTTCAGGAGTAACCTTTCGATCCTACTAATGAAGCACAAGCAATTAGATATATAGGTATTTAAGCAGCACTAATAGTTATGGTAGGTTACTTTGGCATAGACACATATGTTTGGATGATATGTTAATCCATGAATTACAATTTTCCCCCTGTTAAATATGACAGGGGTCTTACTGTGGCTTATACCATCTTCTAACCTGTAGAGGATGTAGGCTTATGGCATCAGCATTGGGTTATTCCTCCAAGAGAGAGAGCCAATAGCCAATTCGATTTGGGATATACCGGCACCATGGCTGCCTCTGCGCACAGTTATTTCCAGCAGGGAGGTGTTTAGCTGGGCTGACGGATGGATCTTTGCGTTGAATCAACAGCCATATACAGAAACCCCACAGCCCAATTATCATCCTAAATGGGAAACGACAGAAGCATCCCCTTGAGGTAGGAACTCGGCAGCTGCCCCCCTGTCACCCTCCTTCTTCAATTCAGTGCTGGAAAAGCAAGGCAAGAAGGCAAAAAAAAAAAAAAAAGGAAATTTAACGGAGTTCTAATTGGAAAAGAGGAAATCAAAGCTACTTCCTTTTTGCTTGATGACATGATTGTTTACCTAAGGGATGCTATAGAACTCCACCAGACAAACTCCTAGAAATGATAAAGAGTAAGAGCTTTAGTTTGCAGGATACAAAACATAAATCTAGAAAAATCAGTAGCCTTCTTTACACCAACAGTCAAGCAATGAAGAAGGATAAAGGACCCTTCCCACTAACAATAGCCTCAAAAACAATAAAAATACCTAGGAACCAAACCTAACCAAAGACACCAAGGATCTCTACAACAAAAATTTTAACCCTGAAAAAGGAATTGGGAACACATCAGAAGATGACTTCTTTTTTTATTGTGCTTTTGCCTAGTTTTGGTACAAGAGTAATACTTTTATAAAAGAGGAAAGGAGTTTGAGAGTTCTCCCTCTCTATCATTTTTAAAATAATTTCAGTAGTGCTGATTATAGATCTTCTTTGATGTTTTGGTAATATTCTCATTTGCATCCATTTGGGTCTGAGATTATTATATTTTTTACTTGTGAGTCTTTTTGCTTCTGCTTCGATTTTCTTATTTGTTATGGGTCTGTTTAAGTTATTGATCTCAGTTTAGCTATTGTGGTTTCCATGAATTTACAAATTTATCAATTTATTTTCACTTTTCTCAAATTAAATTATTTTAGCTTTTTAAATTAATCACTTATAAAATCCCACTTCATTTTATTGTCTGTTTTGAGTTTTCTTCTTTCATCTCTGATTTTGTTGATTTGGATTTGCTCTTTCTTTCATTTGCTTAACTAGGATGATGGTCTGCCTATCTTGCTTACTTTGCAAAGAAGCATTGCTTAGATTCATTTATTCTTTGTATTGTCTTCTATTTCATTAATTTCTGCTCTGATTTAGGTTATTTCTTCTCATCTGCTATGGTTGCATTTGTTTTTTTTTTTTGTTTGTTTTTTTTTTTTCATTTCCAAAATTTGTGCTGTACCATTAAGGGATATTTTTGTGCTCTTTATGATTTTTAATGTAGGCACAAAGGGCTATAAACTTCCCTATTAGGACTGTTTTTAAAGTGTCCCAGATGTTTTGTTGTATTGTAGTATCATTTAGCTCCAGGAATACTTTTATTTCTATCTTAATTTCTTTTATGAGTGACTCTGCATTCAAGTGTTTCTCTCTGTGAATTCATGCAGTTACTAGAGCTTCTTTTGGTGTTGATTTTAAGGTTTACTGCATTGTGGCCTGATAGAATGCATGCAATCTTATTATTATTATTTTTTTTTTGGTATTTCTTGGGGTTGGTTTTGTGACCTAGTATACTGTTTATTTTAGAGAAGTATCCATGCTCTGCTAAAGAGGCAGTGTATTTTGGGGTGACTGAATAAAGAAGATATCTGTTAGGTCCACTTGATATATGATATAAATTAATTCAACTTATTGCTGTTTATTCTTTGTTCAGTTGCCCTATTGGTGATAATGGGGTATTGAATCACGGGCTATTACTGAGTTTTGATGAATTTGTATTTTATAGTCCTGTAGCGTTTTTTGTGAATTTGGGTGCACTAGAGTTTGTTCCATGTATGTTTATGATAGTAATATGTTTTTCAGTTATTCCCTTGATTAGTATGAAATGGCTTTCTTTATATTTTATTAATTTTATGCTCTTATTTCCATTTCGTGGGATGTTATTTTTCCATCCTATTGCCTTATGGTAGAGCTTTTCGTTGAAGGTGAGATGAGGTTTTTGCAGGCAAGAGAAAACATAAATTTTGTATGTGAATCTGTTTCACTAGCCTGTATCTTTTGACTGAGGAGTTAAGGTCTTTGGTATTTAACAATTTTATTGAAATATGTGCATTAGGTGTTGTCTTTTTATTCTCTCTTGTGCTCTTGGTCTTTTGTCTTTGGATGATTATGTCTTCATTTGTTTCCTTCTGTTATGATCCTTCATTTCTTTATATTACTTTAAGTACTTTTAGTATAATTAATTTTGAGGATGTAAATTCATTGAATAATTTGACTTGTTTTCCATTGAAGCATTCATTATTATCTTTTTATCTGTAAATGTATTCCTTTTTATATGATGGGGGATTTTTCTATTCTGCTTCCTTGCATTTTGTGTTCTATGTTCTTTTATCTGTGCATGTATGTCTTTTCTAAATTTAGCCACAATTTCTTTGATGGTTCTATTGAAGATATGGTCAATGGAATTTAACTAGGATTATTGACCTTCCTCTGTGCCTATGATTTTTAACTTTGGATTTTCATGGTGTTCCACAGTTCCTGCATATTATGTTCCTCTTTTTCTTTAACTTTTTTTATGTTATTATTTGGTTTACTGGCCCAAATATTCAACTTTATTTTCCAGACTTAAAATTCTGTTTTTCACTTTGTTGGTGTAGGCTTTACCTGTCCTTTCAAATTGGCTTATTGATTTTTTTTTTCCTGAGATTTTTCGAGCATGAATTTTCTTTTCAATTTCTTTTAAAAAATGCATGTATATGATTGAACTGCGGGCATGTGTGCTAATGAAAAATTGTCATGTAATGGCCCCAGAAGTCAGAAGAGGGCATTGGGTCCTCTGGAACTGAAGTTATGAATGGTTGTTAACTGCCATGTATGTGAATGGATTCTGGCCTGAGTATTCTGTGAGAACAGCCAATACAATTAATCTCTGAGCCATCTCACCAGCAATAATTTTTGTTATTGAACTTTTGTACTTTTCATGCAATAAGTTTTTTTCTAATCAAATACCTTTATAACTGTAGTTTTCAAATTTCATTAACATTAACAAAGTCCCTCTGTAGACACTATTTTTCTTTAATTATTTGAGGTATTTCACCCAGAAAGCCTGGTCTCTTAAGTATCAGGATGCTGATATATTGCAGCTTCAAAGATATCATGGCACCAAGGCGTTCTGTTTTATTCTCAAAACATGAATTACAGGGGCTAGAGGGATGGCTCCACAGTGAAGAACACTGTCTGCTCTTGTAGAGGACTAAGGTTGAGTTTCTAGCCTCCATATAGTTACTAACAATGTATGTGACTCCAGTTTCAGGGGATCCAACACTTTCTTCTACCTTCCATGAAATGATTCTTTGTATTTTTTTTTTTTTTTTGGTCTTTTCAAGACAAAGTCTCCCTGTAGCCCCAGCTGTCCTGGAACTCACTCTGTAGACCAGGCTGGCCTTGAACTCACAAAGATCCCCTGCCTCTGCCTCCCAAGTGGTAGGATTAAAGGTGTGCACCACCACGCCCGGCTGCAATAATTCTTTAATCACATTTAGAACCCTCTTCACCATCCATGCCTCTTCAACCCCCACCAGAGCACATGTATTCCACCACATATGGCAATTCCTATCCAGTCAAGAATTTGTACCCACATGTCCTATAGTGTAGATTCATTCACTGGGGTCTACTCAGCCTATCTAGAGATTGTAAATAAGGCATAATCTCACTGGCTAGTAGCAATCTTCCTCCAATATTTCTCAGTCTAAGGCCAGGCCACCGCACATTTCTCTCCCCAGCTCTGGACCCTTTGTTTAATAGATTTGGTATGGGTCCTTGTGCTCAATGCCACCATTGCCTTAATTCCACATGAGCATTCTTCTACCTCTGCAGTGGTCCCTGATCCATGGGTGGATGAGTGTTCATATAAAAGTCCTTTCCAAAAGGCATATACTCTGTAGTCTCTTATTCTATACAACTTAGCCAGTTGTGGCCTTCTGTGTGTATCACACTCTGTTGTATAAGGAATGCTCACTGGTGAGAGTTGAGGGATGCATTGTAATTATATCCATCCCCTTGTTCTGTTGTGTTGCATGAGTCTTAGTTGCACAGGTTCCACTGTAGGCCTATCACATTGGGGCGGGAATTTCTCAGATGTAGAGTCTCTGTTTGAGACCAATTATGAAACTCTGAAATAGCTTCCATCTTTTGGGAAAAAAAATCATGCTTCTTTGATGAGTGGTATACTGTACATCTGTACATAATAAAGGGTTTCAGATTCGAGATAGAGTAAAGAATTTCATTTCTTTAGAGATATAGGTGAGATATGGTTTGCTTCAAGATCTCTGGACTCTCCAGCCATGTATATTTGGGTATAATTACAATGCCACCAATGTGTTCCCTGCCACTGAGAGGGCTTTAAGTCCAGTTAGAGAGCTGTTAATTTCCCCATCCTAGAAAGCAGCAAAACTACTGCACCAGTAGAGGTATTTTGCTGTGCCATTGCTTAATTTCATACAGCTTTAGGATTGGGTTGGACAGTTGATTGATTTTCTCTCTTAGTAACTTGCATATTGTCTTCTAGAACTAGGAGAGGTAGTCTTTGGGGAGAAGGTATCCAGGCCAGTACCTTCTCCGTTTCTTTAAGCCTTGTGTCAAAATTAGGTCCTGTCTTCAGCAATATGACCTTACTTTCGCTTCTGGGAGGTAATCAATGTATCTGAGATTATCTTATGTTATTTGGGGAGTCTCTTGGGCCACTCTGAACAAACACTTGAAGGGAGGTCTCTCCTGTCTGACACTGTGCCCCTTGCCATGGAGCCCCCATGTTTACAATGCACTAATGTTCAGACACCCTCGGTATGTATCTCCAGCATTCCCAAACCAATGTATTTCTGTCTGGATTCCCAGGCCATAAAAGCTCCATTCATGTCCTGACTCTGCAAGTTCAATTCCCTTCTCCTATCCCATTCCAAGTGCCCCCGCAATCCTTAGCCTCCCATACAGTCACCTCCCACCGTCTCCTGAGTTCCCTTTTCCCACTACCCATGCATTTCCTTCTCTCCCTGAACACTCCCAATGTCCACACCTCCCCTCTGGTAACAACTGTTCCCTACTCTCTCCCTCTTTCTTTCCCTTTATTTCCATTGTCCTGGCTCCTGCTGTTAAATCAGCTTGTATGGACACGTATAAGAGACAAATATTAGGATCCACAAATGAGAGAGATCATAAATAGCTTGATTTACTTCAGTTCATACAGCACTCCCTAGTTCCATCCATTTACTTGCAAATTCTAAAATTTCATTTCCTCTCCCTTCTAGTAGAACATGTTGTAAATGTACCACTTTTTCATTTTCCATTTGTCAGTTGAGGGACAGTTTGCTTGTTTCCATTTTTTGGTTATTGTTAAAAGAGCACCAACAAACATGGAGGTGCAGGCATCTCTACAGGAGAATGAGTCCTTTGGGTTTATATCAAGGGGTGGTACATCTGGATCATATGGTAGATTCATTTTTAGTCTTTTTTTTTTTTTGAGTTCTCCATAATATTTTCCATAATGGTTGCATGAGTTTCCAATCCCATCAGCCGTAAATGAATGGACCTCTTTTTGTGCCTCCTCATGAACATTTTATGCCTTTTGTTGTCTTGATCTTAGCTGGTCTGACTGGGGTAAGATGGAACCTTAATGTTTTTGTTCTCTGAATTTCTCTAATTGCTAAGGACTTTGAGTATGGTTTAATGTGGGGTTTTTTGCCACTTTTATTACTTCCTTTGAAAATTCTCTGTTCATGCATGTCCTTACCCTATTTTTATTGAGTTGTTTATTTTCTAGTTTCTTTGTTTTGTGATTTCTTTGCATATTCTTTCTATCAATGTTCACTTGGACATGTAGCAGGTGAAGATTCTCTCACACTGGTTTTCCTCTTCACTTCCTTTTTTATGTGCAGAAGCTTTGTGATTTAATGAGGTTCCATTTGTTGATCTTTAATGTTTGGGCAACTCATATTCAATTTAGAAATTCTTTTCTTGCACCTATATCTAGTAGTAAACTCCCTATGTTTTCTTCTAGCAGTTTCAGAGTTTCAGGTTTTATATTATGATTTTGATCTATTTGCAATTAACTTTTGTGCACAGTGAAATATAAGGGTCCAATTTTTCAAAATTTTAACTCTTTCAGGAATTTACCTATGAAACCCTGAATGGTATTTCCCATTTTATTCATTTGTATATTTGTTTTTTTCCTTATGTTTCAATTAGAAGTTTGTCTTATCTTCTTTGATTTCTTTGAGTTGTGTGTTCTTTAAATTCTTTGAACTCTTTGAACATATTTATAATTATTCTTTTAAGTTCTGTAACCCAGGTTCCTCCAGTTATTTCTCATTATAGAACACTTCTATAGCCTGATAGGGATTTGTGGGAACATATAATTTTGGTTTTTTTCATATTATTCCTATTTTTATGACACTTGGAAACATGGATTTCTTTTGTTGCTTGGGATTCTGGTATGAAACTCAACCTGAGTTTGTTGAGGTTATGTTTGTAATGTTGATATAGCTTCCCAGAAAAACAAACAATGGATGGTATCCTTCATCTGAGGATGCTAGTGCCAATTACCTAGTTGTAAGTATTTCTTGTGCAGTGCTCATTGAGCTTTTGTCCAAATAGTTGGGAGTGATGCATATTGGGAACAACAACAACAATAATAAAAGAAAAGACTGAGTCAAAGAACTGACTGAAATGGTGAATCTGGTGGGGTAGGGGATGGGAGAAGGACATGGGTCTAAATTTGATTTGTGACATAATCATATATATACATATATATATATATATATATATATATATAGATAGATAGATAGATAGATATAGATATGTATATGAAAAATGTTGATATAGCTTGTTTGCTCTCTGACTTAATCTATGTAATTAACTGGTCTGGGCTTCAGATTTTATCATTTGATTTTATACTGGAGGGACGAGATGAAGGGGCAAAGGTAGTCAGAAGCTCTCCATAAGTATGAAGGAACCAAGCTACACAGGGAGAGGCCCTAGGTTCAAGAAGACAGGGTGGGAACAGAGTGCTGTCCTGTGTACTGTGTAAATACATTGGTGTAATTCTGCAATGGGTTGACGATTTTTACTTCTGTCTTCAGAAGTCTTTTTAATTTGATAGAGTAATTAAGCTTATTTTATTATTTATACCACTTCAATACAAACTCAAAACAGAGCTTGAAAAATTCCAGAATTAAATGAGTTTTATGTGTTCCCAAATAAGCCTAGTCTGTACTTTTCTTAACAGTAAAGTGAGAATTATGAAATAAGTACTTCTGTCAGTTCATTTACTTTAACTCAAATAAAAACATATATGTGCATATATCCCTAATTATTATTTATATTACTATTTCAAATTCCATATTATTAAACAATTCTTATTAAACTATGAAGATAATCATGAAAAATAAAAATATGTAAATTACATTTTCTTAATGTATACATTCAGCTTTAAAGAAGGTTATAATATTTCATTATTAAATATCATATAGTTAAAACCTATTTTAATTGAGCTTTTTTTAATTTCATTGAATAATTCTTAATCAAGTTTAGACTCTTTCTCCATCCATGCTTCTCCACTGCCACCACCAGACCTCATGTACTCTGCAATACATGGCAAGTCCTATCCAATCAAACAGTTCAAATTCATCCACTGGAGTCTAGTCAGCCCATCTAGCAATCATAAGAAAGGCATAATCTTCCTTGTCCAAGAGCAACCAAATTCCAGTATTTCTCACTGTAGAGTAGGCCCAGCACACATTTCTCTCCTCCCCTCTAGGCCCTTTGTGTAATTGAGTTGGCATGGGTCCTGTTTTCCATGACACCATTGCCACAAATCCACAAGTCCAAGGTTCCAGTGACCTGAAAACTTTTGTCCATTTGTTCAAGCACCAGTAAAATCTTTCCATTCCCCTCTTCAGTAAAACGGTCCCGGAGCCCTGGGTGGGTGAGGTTCAAATAAGAGTGCTTACCCAGGGGTAAACACACTATAATCACTTTAAAACATATCCAGTTGTGGCCTTTTTTTGTACTCTACAGATTATTAAAATCTTTATGTTGCCAGGTGTGGTGGTGTACACCTTTAATCCTAGCACTTGGGAGGCAGAGGCAGGTGGATCTCTGTGAGTTCAAGGTCAGCCTGGTCTACAGATCGAGTTCAGGGCCCACTGACGCTACAGGTAGACACTGTCTCAAAAAGACCAAGCCTTTATGTTTTAGGTGTTTGTTTGATTTTTGGATTTTTTTTGTCTGACTGATTCTTTGATTTTTATTTATTGATTTTATTTCTTTATTATTATTTTTGTTTTGTTTTGTTGTTTTATACAGGGTATCCCAGTAGATCCAGCTGGCAGGAGCTCACTGTTGTAGATCAAGCTGGCCTCAGTCTCAAAGATATCTGCCTGCTTCTCTCTCCTGAGTTCTTGGACTAAAGTTGTGTGCCACCACGCCCAACACATTTTGTTTTAGAAGCTAAATTGCTAATATCAGAAGAGGTATGCTTGATACTATTTATTAAAAACTTTCCAAAAAATAAGAACATGGATCACCTCATTGTATATTTGAATGAGTTTTATCAATTAACATATTTACAAATAAACACAGAGACAACCTGAAAAGGAGATGTAAAGATGAAAAAGGAGGAAATAGAAGTAGAAACATAAGGAAAAAGAGACAAAGAGAATAGTTAAAATATTTAATCAATTTATCAATACTTTAAGACTTTTTTATTTTATCAGTCTAAAGTACATCCATCTTAAACTTTCAGTATTCCATAAGTGCTTTATCATTTGTACAGGTTTTTTATTTATTGGGTATATGTCTGCAAATTATGATATTTGTTCATTTTAATAATTGTCATGTATGATTTCTTAGATTAACATTTTGAGTTGTTTTTATGTATTTTCATATTCTGGATAGATTGTCAATGTATGCTGGATTTCTAGCTTTTGTAACGAAAATTTTAATAATAGTTTTTGAAAGAAAACATGTTTGTTTTAATCAAAAATATTTTCCATTACCATTCTTCATTTAATCTCACGTCTAAGAGTTCTTTGCCTGAAAGGTATGATAGACTGTTTACTCTATATTTTCTTTAAAAATACCATCACCTTCTAGGTGCTGCAAAGGTTTTAATACAAGAGACTTTCTTAACTCCCCCCCCATAGAATAAGGAGAAATAAGATGATGATGAGGTCGTTTTCCAGCTGTAGATTGGAGCCAGCTGTTATAGAGGTATTCTCTTGTAAAATCAGTAAAACTGCCTTCTTTAATTGACGAATGGACATAGAAACTGTGAAAAGGATTATTCTCTATTCAGAACCAAATATAATGCTAAAGTCTCCTTAAGCTATGAACTTAAACAAAATATATTACTACAGGAGCTCTGACATCAACAATGGATTATTCTACCAAGGAGATGTTGGCCAGGGGATCCAAGCCCCCACAAAAGGTAAAGGCTCCTTGCCTCCAAACTGGGATATCTGCAGGAAGAGAGGCGATAAGGCCCTGCTGTTGAAGACCTGATACCTTCCCACTCACATGAGCCTCAAAAACAAGAAAATACCTAGGAACAACCTGAAACCAAAGACACCAAGGATCTCATACAACAAAAAGTTTTAAAACCCTGAAAAGGATATTGAGGACACATCAGAAGATGACTTCTTTTTTTATTGGTGCTTGTTGCCTAATTTTTTGGTACAAGTAATACTTTTTAGAAAAGAGGAAAGGAGTTTGAGAGTTCTCCCCTCTCTAATACAAGTTTTTCACCAATAATTTCGTCAGTGTGCTATATGACGCAGTCTCTTTAGATGTTTTGGTACAATTTCTCCATTTGTGCATCGCCTTTGGTTCTGAGATTATTAATCTTTTTCACTTGTGATGTACTTTTGCTTTCTTGCTGCGCGTTTTTCTTATTTGTCTAGGGTCTGTTTACAGTTACTTGCCGTTATTAAGCTCTTTGGTTTTAGCTTTATCCTTTTCACTTTACTTTACTTATTGTCTATCCATTTTCCCATAATAAAAATAAAAAAAAATCTTTTAGCTTGAATCCTTACTATTCTACCGCCGACTTTTTATACATTCTCTGTTTTTGCGTTTTCTTCTTTCATCTCTGCCATTTTGTTTGTTTGGCTGTTTGCTCTTTCGCTTTCCATTTGCTTACTCAGGCTAGCTGGTACTGCCTTTCTTGCTCTACTTTGCAAAGCAGCATTGCTTAGCTTCATTTATTCTTTGTCTTGTCTTGCTATGTCTCATTACTTTCTGCGTGATTTAGGTTGATTTCTTCTCACTCTGCTATGGTTGACTTTTGTTGTTTTTTTGTTTGTTTGTTTTGTATTTTCTTTTTCTATTTCCCTTTTGGCTGTCTTCTATTTGATTCTTTATTTTTATTTTTTTCTTTTTTTTAATGTGGCACCAGGGCTCCATATAAAGTTCCCGTATTCGGACTGTTTTTACCAGTGGTCACCGAGTGTTTTGTAGGGTTTGTCGTATCCTTTAGCTCCACCGGCAACTACTTTTATTTCGTATCTTAAGCTTCTTTTATGGACGTGCCTCTGCATTCCAGATGTTTCCTCTCTGTGATTCATGCCTGTTACTCGACGAGCTTCTGTTCGGTGTGGATTTTACGTTTACTGCCATGTGGCCTGACTACGAATCCTGCCCATCTATCATTAGTTAGTACTTTTTTTTTTTGGTTTTCTTGGGGTTTGGTTTTGTGACCTGAGTACTACTGTTTATTTAGAGCGTATCCCATGCCTCGGCTAAAGAGCAGTGTATTTTTGGGGGGACTGAATAAGACGACTATCTGTTAGGTCCACTTTCTCTGTATCGATATAAATTCGTCACTTTATTGCTGTTATTCTTTGTTCAGTTGCCCTATGGTGAAATGGGGTAATTGAAGCACGGGCTATGTACTGAGTTTGATGAATTTGTATTTACTAGCCTGTCTGCGTTTTTGTGAAATTTTGGGTGCACTAAGAGTTTAGTTCCCTGTTTAGTGTAGTAGTAATGTTTTTCCGTAGTATTCCCTTGCATGTAGTATGACATGGCTTTTTCTTCATTTATTAATTTTTGCTTCTTTATTTCGCGATTTCGTGGGATGTTTTTTTTCCATCTCTATGTGCCTTATGGTAGAGCTTTTCGTTGAAGGTGAGATGAGGTTTCTTGCAGGCAAGGAACCATACATTTTGTTGTCTTGAACTCTGTTTCACTTGCCTGTTCTTTTGAACTGAGGAGTTAAGGTCTTTGGTATTTAAAAACAATTTATTGAAATATGTGCATTAGGTGTTGTCTTTTTATTCTCTCTTGTGCTCTTGGTCTTTTGTCTTGGATGATTATGTCTTCATTTGTTTCCTTCTGTTTAATATCCTTCATATTCTTTATATTACTTATAAGTACTTTAAGTATAATTCAATTTTGAGGCATGTAAATTCATTGAATAATTTGACGTTGTTTCCATTGAGCTCATGTAATTATCTGTTTATCTGTAAATGTATCCCTTTTTATATGATGGGGGATTTCATTCTATTCGCTGTCCTTGGCATTTTTGGTCTCTATGTTCGTTTATAGCTGTGCATGTAGGTCTTTTCTAAATTTAGCCACAATTTCTTTGATGGTTCTATTGAAGATATGGTCAATGGAATTTAACTAGGATTATTGACCTTCCTCTGTGCGTATGATTTTTAACTTTGGATTTCATGGTGTTCCACAGTTTCCTGCAGCTATTAAATGGTTCCTCTTTTTCTTTAACTTTTTTTATGTTTATTATTTGGTTTACTGGCCCAAATATTCAACTATTATTTTCCAGACTTTAAATCTGTTTTTTTCACTTTTGTTGGTGTAGGCTTTACCTGTCCTTTCAAATTGGCTTTATTGATTTGTTTTTCTTTTTTTTCATTAGTTTTTTCGGATGTTTTTTCGTTCAATTTCTTTTTAAAAAATTATGTGTATAATGTTTTGACTGGTGGGATGTGTGCAATGAAAACATGGTCATGTGTGGCCCCAGAAGTCAGAAGAGGGCATTGGGGTCCTCGGGAACTGAATTATGGATGATGGTGTGTTAACCTGCCACTGTATGTGAATGGATTCATGGCCCTGAGTATTCTGTGAGAACAGCCATACAATTAATCTCTGACCATCTCAACCAGCAATATTTTGTATTAGAAATTTTGTGAACTTTGTTCATGCAATAGTTTTTTTTTCAATCCAAACTTAATAACTGAGTTTTCAAATTTCATAACAATTAACAAGTCCCCTCTGTAGACATATTTTTTCTCTTTAATTATTTGAGGTATTTCACCCAGAAAGCCTGGTCTCTTAAGTATCAGGATGCTGATATATTGCAGCTTCAAAGATATCATGGCACCAAGGCGTTCTGTTTTATTCTAAAACATGAATTACAGGGCTAGAGGGAATGGCTTCCACAGTGAAGAAACACTGTCTGCCTTGTAGAGGACTAAGGTTGAGTTTCTTCGCCTCCATATAGTTACTAAACAATGTATGTGACGTCCAGTTTCAGGCAGGGATCACAACACTTTCCTTCTTCTACCTTCCAGTGAAATGATTCTTGTATTTTTTTTTTTTTTTTTTGGTCTTTTTCAAACAAACTCCCTCGTAAGCCCCAGATGGTCCGGAACCTCACTCTGTAGACCAGGCTGCCTTGAACTCACAAAGATCCCCTGCTCTGCCTCCCAAGTGGGTGAGGATTTAAAGGGTGTGCACCACCACGCCCGGGCTGCAATCTTCGTTAATATCACATTTTAGGAACGCCTTCACCATACCATGCGCTCTTCCTCTCAACCTCCACCAAGCACATGTATTCCACCACATATGGCAATTCCTATCCAGTCAAGAATTTGTACCCACATGTCCTATAGTGTAGATTCATCACTGGGGTCTACTCACCTATCTAGAGTTGTAGAATAAGGCATAATCTCACTGGCTAGTAGCAATCTTCCTCCAATATTTCTCAGTCTAAGCAAGCGCCAACAACCGAATTTCTCTCCCCAGACTCTGGAACCTTTGTTAATAGATTTGGTATGGGTCGTGTGCTCAATCCACCATTGTCCTTAATTCCACATTAGCATCTGTCTAACCTCTGCAGTGGTCCCTGATCCATGGGTGGATGAGTGTTCTAATAAAAGTCCTTTCCAAAAAGGCATATACTCTGTAGTCATCTTATTCTTACAACTTAGCCAGTTGTGGCCTTGATGTGTATCACACTCTGTTGTATAGAATGCTCACTGGTGAGAGTTGAGGATGCATTGTATTATATCCATCCCCTTGTTCTGTTGTGTTGCATGAGTCTTAGTTGCACAGGTTCCACTGTAGGCCTATCACATTGGGGCGGGAATTTCTTCAGAGTAGAGTCTCTGTTTTGAGACCAACTTATGAAACTCCCTGAAATAGCTTCCAGCTTCCTCTTTGGAAGAGAAGATTGAAGGAGGAAGAAAAAGAGAAAAAAAAAAAAGAAGAGAAAAAAAAATCATGCTTCTTTGATGAGTGGTATATAATCTGTACATCTGTACATAATAAAGGGTTTCAGATTCGAGATAGAGTAAAGAATTTCATTTCTTTAGAGATATAGGTGAGATATGGTTTGCGTTTCAAATCTCTGGACTCTCCAGCCATGGTATATTTGGGTATAATTACAATGCCACCAAGGTGTTCCCTGCCCTGAGAGGGCTTTTTAAGAATCCTTAAGAGAGCTGTTAATTTCGCCCATCCATAGAAAGCACAAAACTATCTTGTCACCATTAGAGGTATTTTGCTGTGCCATTGCTTAATTTCATACAGCTTTAGGATTGGGTTGGACATGTTGATTGATTTTCTCTCTTAGTAACTTGCATAGTGTCTTCTAGAACTAGAGAGGTAGTCTTTGGGGAGAAGGTATCCAGGCCAGTACCTTCTCCGTTTCTTTAAGCCTTGTGTCAATTATGGTCCTGCTTCAGCAATAGACCTTACCATTCGCTTCGGGATTAATCAATGAGACAATGGCTGAATAAGCCTGTATTATTTGGGGAGTCTCTTGGGCCACTCTGACAAAGCCACTGAAGGGAGGTCTCTGCGCCTGTCTGACACTGTGCCCCTTGCCATGGAGCCCCCATGTTTACAATTGCACTAATGTTCAAAACATGGTATGATCTCAGCATGCCCAAACCAATGTATTTCTGTCCTGGATTCCAGGCCATAAAAGCTCCATTCATGTCCTGACTCTGCAAGTTCAATGTCCAGCTTCTCCTATCCCATTCCAAGTGCCCCCAGGCTGCCACCCGCATCCCTTAGCCTCCGCATACAGTCACCTCCCCCGTCGTCACTGAGTTCCCTTTTTGTCCCACTACCCATGGCATTCCTTCTCTCACCTGAAAACACTCCAAGTGTCCAGACCTCCCCGCCTGGTAACAACTGTTCACCTCTACTCAGTCCCTCTTTCTTCTTTCCCGTTTCTTTTCCATTGTCTATGGCTCCTGCTGTTAAATCAGCTTGTATGGACACGTATAAGAGACAAATATTAGGATCCACAAATGATGAGAGACATAAATAGCTTGATTTACTGTCAGATTCAACAGCACGCCCTAGTTCTGATCCATTTACTTGCAAAGTTAAAATTTCATTTTTTTTCTCTCATTCTAGTTTTAGAAATTTTGTAATGTTGAAGCATTTTATCATTTTCTCTATTTGTCAGTTAGGGACAGTTTGCCTTGTTTTCCTTTTTGGTTTTGTTTACAAAGAGCACCAACAAACATGGAGGTGCAGGCATCTCTACAGGAGAATGAGTCCTTTGGGTTTATATCAAGGGGTGGGTATCACTGGATCATATGGATAGATTCTTTTTGAGTCTTGTTTTTTTTTTTGAAGTCTCTCCATAATATTTTCCATACTGGTTGACGAGTGTTTCCATCCCATTCAGCCGTAAGAATGGACCACCACGCTTTTTGTGCCCCTCTGACATTTATATGCCTTTGTTCGTATGACTCTTAGCTGGTCTGACGGGGTCAAGCATGGAACCTTAATGTTGTTGTTCTCACCGCTGAAGTTCTCAATGCGTAAAGACTTTGAGTATGGGTTTAATGTGGGTTTTTTTGCCACGTTTATTACTTCCTTTGAAAATTCTCCTGTTCAGGCATTGCCTTACGCCTACTGTTTTCATTGAGTTGTTTTGTTCTAGTTTCTCTTGTTTTGTGTTGATTTCTTTCGCAGTCCTGGTCTTATCAATGTTCACTTGGACATGTAGCAGGTGAAGATTCTCTCACCTGGTTTTCCTCTTCACTTCCATGTTGTTATGCTGCTACAGACTTTTTGATGTGTAATGAGGTTCCATGTTGTTGATTTTATGTTTGGGCAACAGATATTCAATTTAGAAATTCTTTTCTTGCACCTATATCTAGTAGTAAACTCCCGATGTTTCTTCTAGCAGTGTCAGAGTTCAGGGTTATATTATGATTTTGATCGATGGTGCAATTAACTTTTGTCACAGTGAAATATAAGGGTCCAAGTTTTCAAAATTTTAACTCTTTCAGGAATTTACCTATGAAACCCGAATGGTAATTTTCCCATTTTATTCAATTATGTGAATTGTATTTTTTTTTTCCTTATGTTTCAATTAGAAGTTGTCTTACTTCTTTGATTTCTTTAGTTGTGTGTTCTTTAAATTCTTGAACTCTTTGAACCAATTTATAATTATTCTTTTAAGTTCTGTAAACCAGGTTCCTCCAGTTATTGTCTCATTATAGAACACTTTCAAGCCTGGTGGGATTTGTGGGAACATTAATGTTTGGTTTTTTTTCATATTATCCTATTTTTATGACACTTGGGAAACATGGATTTCTTTTGTTTTGTCTTGGGATCTGGTATGAAACTCAACCTGAGTTTGTTGAGGTTTGTGTGTAATGTTGAGGATAGCGTCCAGAAAAACAAAACAATATGGTACCTTATCTGAGGGATGCTAGTGCCAATTACCTAGTTGTAAGTTTCCTTGCAAGTGCTCATGAGCTTTTGTCCAAAACTTGGGAGTGAGCATATTGGGAACAACAACAACAATTAATAAAGAAAAGCACTGAGTAAAGAACTGGCTGAATGGTTAGAATCTGGGGGTAAGGGGTATGGAGAAGGGACATGGGTCTAAATTTTGATTTGGTGACTAATCCTAGGAATTACATATTATATATATATAGTATATATTAGATAGATAGAATCGATAGATAGAGGTATAATTTTGTATATGTACTAATACCTGTGTTGACTCTAGCTTGTTTGCTCTCTGACTTACTCTTGTACCATTACCTGGGCTGGGCTTCGTTTTATCCTTTGACTTTTATCCTGGACGGGACCGGATGAAGGGGCACGGGTCGTAAGCTCTCCTAAGTATGACCAGGAACCAGCTACACAGGAGAGGCCCTAGTTCAAGAGACAGGGTGGGGAACAGAGTGTCTGTCCCTGTGTACTGTTGTAAATACATCGGGTGTACATTCTGCAATTGGGTTGACGATTTTTACTTCTTTCTTCAGAAGTCTTTTTAATTTGATAGAGTAATTAAGCTTATTTATATTATTTATACGCACGTTCAATACAAACTCCAAAACAGAGCTTAAAAATCCAGAAGTTAAAGAGTTTTATGTGTTCCCAAAATAAGCCTCGTCTGTATTTTCTTAACAGTAAAGTGAGAATTTGAATAAGTACTTCTGTCAGTTCATTTCTTTACTCAAATAAAAACAAGTATGTGCTATAGATCCCTAATTATATTTATATTACATGATAATCATAATGAAAATAAAAAAAAAAAAAAAAAAAAAAAAAAAATAAAAATTCATTAATTAATTCTTGAAGTATAATCATGCTTAAAAAGATTAAATATTTCAATTAATTCTATGATACTAGTTTAAGTTCTAATATCATAGTTCCATATTTCATATTATTAGCTGAGCTTTTTTCATTTCCTGAGAATGAATCTTAATCAGTTTAGACTCTTTCTTTCCCATCCATGCTTCTTCCACTGCCACCACCAGCCCTCATGTACTCTGCAAACATGGCAAGTCCATCCATCAAACATTCAAATTCATCCACTGGAGTCATGCAGCCATCTACAATCATAAGAAAGGCATAATCTTCCTTGTCCAAGAGCAACCAAATTCCAGTATTTCTCACTGTAGAGTAGGCCCAGCACACATTTCTCTCCTCCCCTGCAGGCCTTTGGTGTAATGGAGTTTGGCAGGGGTCCTGTGTTTCCATGACACCATTGCCACAAATCCACATCCAAGCGTTCCAGTGACACTGTAAACTTTTGTCCATTTTTCAAGCACCAGTAAATCTTTCCTTCCCCTCTTCAGTAAAACGGGTCCGGAGCCGGGTGGGTGAGGTTCAAATAAGAGTGCTTACCCAGGGGTAAACACACTATAATCACTTTAAAACATATCCAGTTGTGGCCTTTATATGTACATCACAGAGTTATTAAAATCTTGAGGTGTGCCAGGTGTGGTGGTGTACACCTTTAATCCGTAGCACTTGGGAGGCAGAGGCAGGTGATCTCTGTGAGTTTCAAGGTCACGCCTGTCTACAGATCGAGTTCAGGGCCCACTGAAGCTACAGGGTAGACACTGTCTCAAAAAAAAAGACCAACCCTTTATGTTTTAGGTGTTTGTTTGGATTTTTGGATTTTTTTTGTTGATTTTTTGTGTTTTTATTTATTATTTTTTAGTTTTGCATTTTTATATGTTTTGATTTTTTTGTTTTGTTTTGGTTTATGTTTTATAATGTATCCGATTAGATCCTGACTGGTTAAGCTTTGTTGTAGTCCAGAGCTGGGCCTCAGTCTCAAGAGATTCGTGCCTCTATCTTCCTCTGCCTGATGTTCTGGACTAAGTTGTGTGCCACCACGCCCAACACATTTGTGTTTTAGAAGCGCTAAATTGCGAATATCAGAAGAGGTATGCTGATACTATTTATTAAAAACTTTCCAAACGGAAAAAGAACATGGACACCTACAATTGTATATTTTGAATGATGGTTTAATCATAACATATTACGAAATAAACACAGAGACAACCTGAAAAGGAGATGTAAAGATGGAAAAAGGAGGAAATGAGAAGTAGAAACATAAGGAACAAGAGACAAGAGAATAGTTAAAAATATTTAATCAATTTATCAA
This sequence comes from Rhizomys pruinosus, assembly GCA_009823505.1. Lineage (NCBI taxonomy): Eukaryota > Metazoa > Chordata > Mammalia > Rodentia > Spalacidae > Rhizomys > Rhizomys pruinosus. Next base: position 6,214,599 of record VZQC01009923.1, read on the forward strand.
TAATTTAAGACTTTTTTATTTTATCAGTCTAAAGTACAATCCATCTAAACTTTCAGTATTCAATAAGTGCTTTAACATTTGTAGCAGGTTTTTTATTTTGGGTATATTCTGTGCAAATGTATGATATTTGTTCATTGTTAATAATTGTCATTATGATTTCTTAGATTAACGATTTTGAGTTTGTTTTTATGTTTTTCATATTCGGATGATTGTCATGTATGCTGGATTCTAAGCTTTTGTTAACGAAAATTTTTAAAAATAGTTTTTTTGAAAGACAAACGATGTTTGTTTTAACAAAAATATTTTCCATTACCATTCTTCATTTAATCTCACGTCTAAGAGTTCTTTGCCTGAAAGGTATGATAGACTGTTTACTCTATATTTTCTTTAAAAATACCATCACACTTCTAGGTGCTGCTGCAATAGAGGTTTTAATACAAGAGACTTTCTTACTCCCCCCCCTAGAATAAGGAGAATAAGATGATGATGAGTCGTTATCCCAGCTGTAAGATTGGAGCCAGCTGTTATAAGAGGTATTCTCTTGTAAAATCAGTAAAACTGACCTTCTTTAATTGACGTAATGGACATAAAACCTGTGAAAAGGATATTCTCTATTCAGAACCAATAAATGCCTAAAGTCTCCTTAATATGCATAAACAAAATATATTACTACAGAGCTCTGACAATCAACATGGATTACTCTACCTAAGGAGATTTTGGCCAGGGATCCAAGCCCGCCCCCAAATGGTAAAGGCTCCTTGCTCCAAACTGGATATCTGCAGAGAAGAGAAGCGATAAGCCGCCTGCTTGATGTAAACCTGATATAAACATGGAAAGAGTGATGGAGACACCCACTTGCAAGTATACAAGATGGTCCTCTGGATCCAGAGAAGTGTTACCAAAGACCACTAAACCAATAAAGCATATAGGTCCCGTGAGTCACGCAAGATCCTCTCCGTCAGCACACAGCTACAACAACCTCCAATCTGCCTGGAAATACTGTGCAGCAGTGAACCATACAGTCTGTATAATTCCAAATCCAATTGGTCTAGTAGGCTCTCTCCTTGGAGGAAAACCCTTGGCTGTGCCACAAGCGTGTACATCCCTCTAATGGTTAATGGAGATGTTAAACAAACCACAACAAAGACCCTCCATACTTCTTAACAGTAAGAAAATGTAAATCATGAATTAACATACCATCCAACATTGTGTCCTATACCAAAATAACCTACCAATAACCAATTAGTAACTGTTTAAATACCTATATACTAATTGTGTGTGCTTCATTAGTAGGATCGAAAGGTATATATTATACTGGTTTAAATACCTAATATCTAATTGCATGTGCTTCACATGTAGGGTCGAAAGTTATGCCTTTGGAACAACTGCAGCCCATGAGAAGAAAACACCAAACTACAGAGACAGACAACACTCCAGAGAAATGTAAGGAACTGTTTTTGCCCTTCTTTCTAAATCCACCTGTGCCCGTGCCCTTCTAGGCCTAGGTACAATCTGCGGAAGAGGGGCGTGGTAGAATGTAAGAGGCTTTTGATTGGGTTATGGTGAAACAGCAACAATATGAACTGACACTCTATTTGTTCAACTTGATTGATACATCAAGCCCCCCCTGCTGGATGGTGGGACCCATGAGCTGTGTGGTTGGGCACAGCGCTTGCAAATTGGTTTTACATGAAGGATGCTTGTACTCACAAATTATCAACGTTATTGTTTAAAAAAATGAAAAAACAAAACAAAAAACAAAAAATCAAAGAAAGATGCAGAAACATTAAAGGCGAATCATGATCTGGATGGTAAGGGGGGGGGGAGGGGTAATGAATTTATATTGCCTGAACTGAATTGGAAAATGTATGAGAAATACCCAAAAGCGTGGTTTTGTACAAGCACACACAGCAAACACACAAAAAGAAATAAATAAAACAATAAAATTAAAAAAATACCATCATTTTTTTTTTTTTTATATTATGCTTTATCTTTATATTTTTCTTTTTAAATTATTAATTCCTACTTTAACTGGACTCTAATTACATTACAGAATGATTTCAAAATGTTTAAACAAGTGTCTTAGGGTTGAGAGTGACTCATCAGTTAAGATCACTGGCTATTCTTTGAGAGGATCAGGGTTCAATCCTCATCACCACATAATGTCTGAAATCCTCAATAATTCCAGTTTCGTGGAATCTGACCCCTATTCTGGCCTCTATGGAGACTGCATGAGCAGACGAATTTATATACATCCAGACAAAGGACCAATAAGAATAAAATTAAAAGGAATAGATAAATTAAACTAATACAAAAAAACATATTTTGTTTAAAATGCTGTATTTTGCCCAGCCTAATGTTGTATATCTTTTTAAAAAAATAGTATATTAGTATATTATATATATATATATATATAATATATATAATATATAACCGGCATGTGGCACACACGCCTTTAATCCTAGCACTCGAGAGCAGGGCAGGCAGGCGGATCTTTGTGAGTTCAGGCCAGCCTGGTCACAGAGGGAGTTCCAGGACAGCTGGGTTACAGGGAGACCCTGTCTCGAAAAGACCAAAATATATATATATATAATATATATATATATATATATATACATAAAGTTTATTTATATTCATCTATTTCTCCTCAATATATAATTTTAAACTAACACTTTGACATAAATNTTGTTGCTTTTAAATTATAATTGTGTTAACTATCTTAATCATTTTGGGGAGAACTGATGTGTTAATATTCTTGAACATCTCTATGTCTGAAGTTAAACCTCAATGTTTTTATATGATAGTTTGATTTTATCTTATTCTTCCACAGATTTATTGCATATATGTTTTGTTTTCCATCTAAGGAAGAATAATTTTTAAAATGTATTATTCATTATATATATATATATTTATAAATATAAAAGAATTATTTTTAAAATATATTATTCATTATATATTAATATATTTTGAAATATATTATTCATTATATATATTATATATATACATAATATTATATATATTCAATATATATAGTATTCATTTATATTATATATAAAATATATTATTCATTATATATATTTTTAAAATATATTATTCATTATATATTATTCATTTTATATATATATATATTCATTCCTATCAAGTTTCAATATTAATTTCTACAGTATTGAGTCAAAATAGTTTTGCATGAGTTGTTCCTATATCATTTCTATAGCTAAATATGCAATCCAGACATCGAGTTTATGTATGAGTTTTTTGTTTAAGTATAACCTGTGGCTGCATTATATTTGGTGATATAACGGAGAATTTTCACAATATTTATTAAAGTTGAATTCAAAATTTTAGAGAAATATTGTTAATATCTCCATAAGCCACAGAGTGGATTGTTTTATCTTCTAATATGTACAATAACAAAGAGTGAAAATTAACTGAACTAAGATTATGTTTGAGAACACAAAGAATATCGTAGAAAAGCTTTTACATGAAAATGTTGTACAACATAGTATTTAAAACCCAACTTCATATAGTAACATTGTGATACAATGAACTACTACAATATGCTACATATTATGAAGAGAAAATTGAAGTGTCTGAGTCTATGGTCTACAGTGAATTAATCATCGACAATTTGGATAATCCATAACTTTAACATAAATAATAAAAAAATCCTCATATCTTAATTTGCACTTGAGAAGTAATGTTATAAATGCACTAAAATCATGTTTTACTTTTATATTTTATAAAGGAGTTACTAAAATTAATCTGAAATATTTCACCTCCACAGACATAAGATGATTTCTGCTGATATTTTCCACTTCTGCTTCAGCCAGGTCATTGCATCATCTGTGAATAACACTCTGCAGAAATAACTTGTCATCAATACAGAACTACAGAGAGGACCAATTACTTCAACACAATGCCATTAATTAGCTCATCTGGACTGGCTGTATTTCAGGAAAAATAGCAGCAGTATTCCTCAATTTTGCCTAAAGAAATAGTTATCATGTTCAAGAAAGAAGAAGAAATGTTCCTGGACTAGATGGATACAGCACATGTAATAGCATCAGTGATAAATTATATAACTGTAGTTATCAATGAGTAGTAGATTTATTGAGAAAAGTCTACCTAGATAAGAAAAAGAGAGCAATGACATCTGAAAAATCCAAGAGAAAGACCTATCACTACACTTGCAGAACAGAGGCTAATTATTCATCTTTGGAAGTACACTGCACCATGTAACACACTTCTTTTTTGTAGCCTACCACAATTATGCAAATATACAGGCATTATAGCTAGATAGATTGACCTCTATAGGTATAGCTAAAATCCCATCTCTTCATATAATCCATTGCCTTTAGAAATACATTTAGAGAGTGTTGGAAAGATCCTTTGGGGGTTAAGTCTACATACTGCTCTTCCCAAGGACCTGAGTTCAGTTCCCACTATCCACATGGAGCAGGTCAAATCTCTGTAAAACTGTAGCCATGGGGATCTGATGCTGTCTCTGGCTTCATTTGGCAAGGGTACATGTGGATGCATTCAGAAAACTATACCCTTTCACACATTATTTTTAAAAACAACAACAGAATTTATAATACCAAGTTTCCCTTGTTCTTACTCAAGTTCAATAACATAATTCATTGGTTTGTAATCATTCTCTTTGGTGTATTACTTTTTTGCCATTTCTATCCACTAATGCCCAACATTTGATGTCCATGGTCAGTTTTATTCAGACAACCATCCAAGCTACACTCCATCCCTTCCTTTGGCTCTCACTGTCTTCTTTTAGCCGTCTTCCTCAAGTCCATGAACATAGGAGGGGATGAAATAGTTGGACAGTTTTTCCCATTGGGATGCAGCATCCAACCTTCAGGTTTTTTCATCATTTGTTTTCAATGGCCGGATTGCTTGTTTCAGCAATATTCCTCCTACTATAAAAACCCAAATAGAAAGAAGCTTGAACCTCTAAACAAACACTGGCTGTTATAAAAACCCAATTTATGGCAGCAAACACAAAGCCAGTGCATCATATTTATATAAGAAAACAATCGTAGTGGCTGCCTTGCTGTGCCCTATAACTTCCCTTGCCACTGGTGTTCAACCTGGGTAACAGTATCAGGTATGTGTTCCTCCCTGAAGAGCAGGCCTTAACTTCAGTTGGAAATTTTCTGGTTATACACATAATCGAAGAGCCACTATTCTACCAGCTAAAACAACTTTTTTTGGAATCTGATATTCCCATATGTAGGGTATGGTATTAAGCAGGACTTTTAGGACCAATCTCCCATAGAACCCTCTGGCACCATGAAGCCAGCAATCCAGTAGCTTGATCACAGCTGGATCTCTCTTTCCCTAACTCACATCATGCTGTGGCTTCAGCAATAGGGTCTCACTGTTTGCTTTTGCTGTGCAACCAACATTAGTCATCATAGTCTTTATTGTTTGGGGTTCCTCCTTGGCCTCCCTGGCCTGCAGCTCATAGGGGGACAAAAACCCACCTCTGGTACTGGAATCTTTAATAACTGCATAGATATTTGCCAGGGGAGGAGTAGGCTCTATTCTTCATTTTTATAAGACTTCCCTTTATTCTTTAGATGTATAGATGGCTCTAGGCTACTGTAACTTTCCCCACCCATCCTGGTGGATATCACCTGGATATTTCCTAACCATAAAGCTCCCAAGAATTTCACACTTATATCTGTTTCCAGTACCACTGTGGGAATTTATTTTTTTTATCTTTGTTCTTTCAGGTGTACTTTATACCTCTCTTGTAGGTTTCACATCTGTAAAACACTCAGATGTAAAGACTATATGTTAAATCAAAGATAAGTTCTAATACATCAGATTTATTAATTTGTATCAATTTTTTCTCAGTAGACCCATGTCCAGTACAAATGCATGGCTAAAACACATTAATTTGATGATACCCAGGATTTCCTATATTCATCCCTTTCTCCTAGGTTTTCAAATTTAGTACAATATAGGTTTTTGAAGTATTCCCATATGATTGTCTGGATCTTTTCATTTTTGTTGTGATATTTCCCCTTTAATGACAAATTCTACTGATTTGGAGTTACTCATTCTTTGTTTTGGCTAACTGGTCTAAGAGTGTGTCTATCTTGGTTATTCTTTCAAAGAACCAACTTTTGGATTGGTTGACTTTTTGTATTGTTTTCTTTGTTTCTATGTCATTTATTTCTGCTCTGATTTTTGTGATTTCTTCCTGTCTTTTGGGTTTAGGATTCATTTGTTGTTGTCTTTCAAGTGTTTTAGCTGCAGTGTTAGCTTATTTGTGTACTCTCTCTCTTTCTTTTTTAATGTAGGCACCCTCTTAAGACTGCTTTTAAAGTATTCCACAGGTTCTGTTGTGTTGTATTATCATTGTTGTTTAGTTCCAGGAATGTTTTTCTTTCTTTATTTCTTCCTTGACCCATTCATTATTCAGGAGTGTGTTGTTTAGTCTCCATTTTTTCCTGTAGATAGTAGGGCTTATCCTGATGTTGATATTGAGCTTTATTTCACTGTGGTCTGATAGAATACATGATATTATTTCAATCTTTTTGTATTTGTTGAGGTTTTATTCTGTGTCCAAGTATATGGTCGATTTTGGACCTTAATAAATCTGGGCTGTGTGGCATTAAGCATCCAAAAGGAAAGTATAACTAGAAATAAATAAGCAGTAAGCCCTGAGAAATTATATTTCAGATGTAAAACTTGAGATCTTAGTAAAAAGAAACAAAAAGAGCACTGTTTTTTTGCCTATCCTCAATTTGTACTGGCAAGTGAATACACTCTGTGGCTGCCACTGCTTTTGCAAGCCTTCAAAGACATGAGACACAGCTTTTTAACCTTCCAATATGGACTGAAGACTCATATGTCTCTCCAAGAATCCTCCAAACCTTCAGTACCAAATGGAGACTGCTAAGACATCTAGCTTGTGGCCTGAGCAGTTACTGGGGTTTCAGCCTCTTCAGAGTATAAAATGTCATTGTTGGACTCCCCTGCTGTATCATGGAGGCCAGTATAGGAAGACCAAGAGAGGATGCAGTGCTTATTGGACCTCATTTGGGTGACCATGGAAAGGAAAGATCCCAGCATGGAGCACAAGGGCAAGATTGATGGTTGTTTAAGCTTGCCAAGGAGGAGCCTTCAAACACTTCCTTAAGGAAAATATGACATTTTTTAGCTTAAAAAAAAGAAAATCCTCCAATTCAGGTGAAAATATATATATATAATATATATATAATAATATATATATATATATATATATGTAAGTTGGAGAGAAAATCAACAGTAAAAGAACTAGGAAAAAAGAATGAAACACTGAAATTCTCCCCAAAACAATAAGCCTCTGCTTTGAAAAAAAACTCTGGAAAGACTCAGAAAAAGATGCAAGATAAATGGCAGAGTGAATGAATTCAAGTGGGGTTGGGGGCATGAAAAGGGAAATTACTCTAAATTGGATTAAGAAGTGATGTATGATGTATGAAAAGTTTAATAACAATAAAATATATTTAATAAAAGGTATTAATTTACTTCCTTCAGTATCTTTCATCATTTTCTTGAAGCCATTTGGTATCCTGGGATTTTTATATGAACTGTTCCTGAGTTTATTTTTATTATTTTTTTTTAATTCTTGATATACTCATTGGGTTTGTCTCAAGCTGTCTGGGCCTGCACAAGGCCAAGGAAGATTAGGGGCCTTTTTTCCATTGTTGAGCATGTTGTTTCCCTGGATCAGGCAGTCTCTGTGTTTAACACCTAGACATGGCTACATCTTTTGTCTTTTTATTGATACCACCTGGTATTTGAAGGAGGCCACACTGGGTAAACTTTTTTAAAAACTCTGGTAAACATAGTCCTATCTGGACTAATGAACTTCACACTACATGGTTTTCCTTATATAAAGTTCTCTCCGTAGTACCTATATATCTTCTATTGTCCTCTAGCCCCTGGTATTCAGGGACACCTCCACTAGGGATGACCAAATATCTCCAGTCCATCAGGGACTGATTCCTCCTATATTACCTCATATTATGCAACCTATGTTTTAAGAAGGGGTGGGTGGTTATATTGCTCAGCTTCCCTGGTTCTGCAGCATTTAAAATAATTACATCTGCCCCATGTTCCATAAATTCACAAGCCAGGCCAGGGAGGTTACTTTTTGCCTATTTGAAAGATTTTTTTTTTTGTATTCCTAATTAGAAACAGCTCCAGTGTTGAGTATTATCTGTTCACCCTAGTTTCTCACACTAGACCATTGCACCGTTGTTAAGCCTAAGGCCTCCATCAGCATGTTGATAGATTTTTGTTGTCTTGTTTTCCTTTCTTTGTATTAAAGTTTGACCTGAGTAGCATCTTGCACTTTTTCTAGGATTTGCTGTTCCTCATCACTTTATGCCTTCTCCCATGGGTTCCAGGTTTTGGAGTCACATGATGAGTCTTGTATTATCAATCTAATCTGGGCGATCTTCCTTTTATTAAAAATAAAAGACTTTGGGCTGGAGAGATGGCCTAGCGGTTAAGAGCGCCAACCGCTCTTACAGAGGACCCAGGTACGATCCCCAGCACCCACATGGCTGCTGAGAACCATCTGAAACTCCAATTCCAGGAGAACTCCAGTTCCAGGGGAATCCGACACCGTCTTCTGACCTCCACGGCATTGCACGACACGGGTGCACAGACTTGCATGCAGACAGTACATTCACCGTCTTCTGACCTCCACGGCATTGCACGACACGGGTGCACAGACTTGCATGCAGACAGTACANTTTGAGAGAATAAACAAGATAGACAGACCTCTAGCCCAGTTAACCAAAAGAAAGAAGGAACAACTCCAAATCAATAAAATCTGTGATGAAAGAGGAAATATCACAACAGACAATGAAAAGATCCAGACAATCATACGGGAATACTTCAAAAATCTATATTAAGTTTGAAAACCTAGAAGAAATGGATGAATATCTGAAATCCTGCGAATCACCAAAGCTCAACGAAGAAGAGATCCACAGCTTAAATAGATCAATAATATATGAAGAAATTGAAGATGTAATAAGAATCCTCCCAACCAAAAAATGCCCAGGCCCAGGTGGTTTCACAGCAGAATTCTATAAAATATTTCAAAAAGACAACTATAGCTACTCAAGTTGTTTAGAAGGATAGAAACAGAGGGAATTCTCCCAGATTCCTTCTATGAAGCCAGCATAACCCTATTGCCAAAACAAGGCAAAGATACAACCAAAAAGGAGAACTATAGAACCATTTCCTTAATGAACATAGACACAAATATTGTCAACAAAATACTTGCAAATCACATATAGACACATATCAAGAATATCATCCACCATGACCATGTTGGATTCATACCAGAAATGCAGGGATGATTCAACATATAAATCAATAAATATCATCAAACATATAAATGGACTGAAAGACAAAAACCACACCATCATCTCAATTGACATGGAAAAAACCTTTGACAAAATCCAGCATCCCTTCATGCTTAAAGTCCTAGAGGGAATTGGATTGGAGGGATCACTTCCTCAATGTAATCAAAGCCATATACGGAAAACCCACAGCCAACATCATCCTAAATGGGGAAACGACAGAAGCATTCTCCTTAAGGGTAGGAACACAGCAAGGCTGCCCCCTGTCACCACTCCTCTTCAATATAGTGCCTGAAACCCTTGCTAAGGCAATAAGGCAAGAAAAAGAAATTAAAGGAGTTCTAATTGGAAAAGAGGACGTTCAGCTATCACTTTTTGCTGATGATATTACCTTTACCTAAGGCTTGCTAAGAACTCCACCAGAAAACTCCTAGAAATGATTAAGAGCTTCAGTACAGTGGCAGGATACAAAATAAATCTAGAAGAATAGGTAGCCTTCTTTACACAAACAACAAGCAACTGAAGAAAGAATATAAGGAGACCTCCCCACTCACACTAGCCTCAAAAACAATAAAATACCTAAGAACAAACCTAACCAAAGACACCAAGGATCTCTACAACAAAAATTTTAAACCCCTGAAGAAGGAAATTGAAGAAGACATCAGAAGATGGACAAACCTCCAATGCTCATGGATTGGGAAAATAAATATAGTAAAAATGCCCATTCTACCCAAACTCTTGTACAGATTTAATGCAATCCCAATCAAAATCTCCCAGAGCTTCTTCACAGGCTTGGAAAAAAATCCTTAATTTCATTTGGAAAAACAAAAGAATCTTAAGAGCCAAAGCAACCCTGAGTGAAAAGAGCAATACAGGGGGGATCTCTATACCAGACTTCAAACTATACTACAGGGCTATAGTCATAAAACCAGCCTTGTACTGGCACAAAAACAGACCAGTTGACCAATGGAACAAAACTGAAGATCCAAACCTGAGCTTGTACAATTTCAGCCACCTCCTATTTGACAAGGGGGCCAAGAAGACACAATGGAGGAGAGACAGCATCTTCAGTAAGTGGTGTTGGCAAAACTGGATCACCACCTGTTGAAGAATTAAATTAAACCCTACCTCTCTCACTGTACAAAAGTCAATTACAGATCAAACAAAGACCTCAACATTTAACCCCAAACTCTGAAGGCGATAGAAGACAAAGTTGGCAGCAGACTATAAGACATAGGCATAGGAAAAGACTTCCTGGGACCGGAGAGATGGCCTAGTGGTTAAGAGCACCGATCGCTCTTACAGAAGTCCCGGGTTCGATCCCCAGCACCCATATGGCGGCCGAGAACCGAGAATTGAAACTCCAATTCCAGGAGAACTCCAGTTCCAGGGGAATCCGACACCCTCTTCTGACCTCTGCAGCATTGCACGACACGGGTGCACAAACTTGCATGCAGACAGCATTCATACACATACAGAAATAAATAAAAAAATTTAAAAAAAAATCTCAAAAAAAGGAAAAGACTTCCTAAATCAGACAGCAGCTGCACAAGAAATAAGATCGACAATTGACAAATTGGACCTCATTAAACTCAAAAGCTTCTGTACATCAAAAGAAACAATCAAGGAAGTGAAGAGAAAACCCACAGAGTGGGAGGAAAACTTCACTGCAGATACATCTGACAAAGCATTCATTTCCAGAGTATAAAAACTACTCAAAAAAACAAAGAAGAAAGAAAACAAATGAATCACTCAAAAGATGGAGCAAAGAACTGAATATACACTTCAGAGATGAGGAATAAGAGATGGCTGAGAAACATCTTAAAAACTGTTCAACATCATTAATAATTAGGGAAATGCAAATTAAGACCAATTTAAGATATAATCTCACTCTGATAAAACTGGCCAGGATCAAGAAAACAAATGATACCAAGTGCTGGAGAGGTTGTGGGGAAGGGGAGCACTCATCCATTGCTGGTGGGAATGTAAACTCGTACAGCCACTATGGCAAGCAGTGTGGAGAACCCTTGGAAGACTCAAAATGAGCTTGCCATTTGACCCAGTTATACCACTCCTGGGTATATACCCACAAGACTCATCTTACTGCAGAGATACATGCACAGCTGTATTTATTGCAGCTCTGTTCACAATAGCAAAAAGCTGGAACCAACCCAAATTCCCCTTAACTGACGAGTGGATAGAGAAAATGTAGTACATCTACACAATGGAGTTCTATGCAGTGATAAAGAAAGACAACATCACGAACTTTGCAGGAAAATGGATGGAGCTAGAAGATATTATATTAAGTGAAGTAACACAGTCCCAGAAAAACAAATGACGAATGGAATCCCTCATCTGTGGATGCTAGTGTCAATAACCCAGTTTTAAATATTCCTTGTGGAGAGACATGCATGTTGAAAGAACAACATCAGAAAGACTGCATCAGAATACTGACTGAAATGGTGAATCTGGAGGGGTGGGAGTGTTGGGAGAGGGACACGGGTGTATATTCAATTAATGTACATTTAACTGACATGAGTTCAACCAGTATCCAATATTGCCCAAACTCTATCTCCAAATTACAATGGTATTTCAGGTTAGCAAAATAAAAATATCTATATTAAACAACTTTGGTTTAAAGTTTTTAATAAAAACGATAATGCATCTAAGTTAATTGGAAATATAAATTGTTGTTGTCCACATTTGATTTACTTAAAATCTGTATAACAATAACTTTGGGATTAACATACACAAATTTTTGTGTTATACAGTATCATCTTGTAACATTCTCTTTTACCTGTAGGATAATTTAACTTAAGGAATTAAGTTTGCTTCCCAAATTAACAACATACAGTCACCCAAAAAAGCATGGATAAATTTAATGAAATTTACACCTTGATTCCTGCCTATAGGTATGTGTACTACAACTGCCTTTTTGAGACTCATGGGTCAAAAAATTAAAACCTAAAATACAAAAGGGGGAATACGGTTATATATTAAACCTTTTTGTCAATTTTTTTTTTTTCAATTTAAATCTTAAAACTAACTACGGGAAAAGATTTGTATGTTCCCACAGGTCAAAACGTCACCAACTTAATGGCTGAGAAGGAAAAGATACAGCTTTGCATTGTGTGGGATGTACCAAGAAATACCAGCAGAGAAGATGGCCCATCTAAACATTAAAAGGAAGAAACTCCTCAGATTGCTACAGGCATCAAACATCTCTGTATATCCTATTTGTAACAACTGTTTATAATGAATCCTAATGAACCTTACCTTCTAGGTGTCACAAAGTTTTAATATGAGAGACTTTCTTACCTCCTTTTCATAGAACAAAGAAAAATATGATGGTAATTAAGTCATTCTGTAACTGTAAATTAGAGCCAACTGTTATAGAGGTAATCTCTTTTAAAACTGGTAAAACTGCTTTCTTTAATTGACTAATAGACATAGGAACTGTGAAAAGGATTATTCTCTATTCAGAACCAAACATAATACTAAAGTCTCTTTTTTTATTAATTTTATTTCTGTATGTGTATGAATGTACTGTCTGCATGCAAGTTTGTGCACCCGTGTCGTGCAATGCCACAGAGGTCAGAAGAGGGCATCAGATTCCCCTGGAACTGGAGTTCTCCTGGAATTGGAGTTCCAGACAGTTCTTGGCCGCCATGTGGGTGCTGGGGATCGAACCCAGGTCCTCTGCAAAAGCAGTCGGTGCTCTCAATCGCTAGGCCATCTCTCCAGCCCCATACTAAAGTCTCTTTAAGCTGCACATTTAAACAAAATATATTAATACAGGAGAGCTCTGATATCAACAATGGATTATTCTGCCAAGGAGATGTTGGCCAGGGTATCCAAACCCTCCCCTCCAGAAGGTAAAGGCTACTTTTACCTGCCTGTAAACTGGGATACCTGCAAGAAGAGATGCAGCAAGGTCCTGCTGTCAAAGACCTGATGTAAGCATGGGAAAGATGTATTGAGACCACACTTTCAAGTGTACAGTTGGTGTCTGGAATACCAGGGAGTGTTACCAAAGGTCACTAAACCAAGAAAGCAAATATTTGTCTCCTTGAATCAAGCAAGACTCCTCCATCAGCATCAGCTACACCTCACCTGCCTGGAAATACTGTGCAGCAGTGGCAGCCATATGTCTGTATATCCCAAATCTAATTGGCTGTTAGCCTCCTTGGAGGAATAACTCACAGGTGATGCCACAAGCTTACATCCTCTAGTGGTTAGGAGATGTTGTAAGCCACAGTAAGACTTTGTCATATTTAACAGAAAAAAATGTAATTCATGGATTAACATACCATCCAAACATCTGTGTCTATACCAAAGTAACCTACCATAATAATTAGTACTGTTTAAAGACCTATATATCTAATTGCTTGTGCTTCATTAGTAGGATTGAAAGGTTCTTCCTGGACAAACTGTCAGCCCATGAAAGGAAACAGCCAGAGTTGATCAGAGTCCAAAACGACATCTCCAGAGAAAGTAGACTGTTTTGCTTCTTGTCCACCTGTGCCCCTTTTCTAAGCCTAGGGAACAATGTGATGAAGAGGGGGTGTGGTAGAATGTAAGGGCTGCAATTTGGGTGAATGGTGAAGCTACAGCAATATAGACTGGACACTTATTTGATCAACTTGTTTGTACATACAAGCCCTTCCAGCTGGATGGTGGGAGACTTGGGCTGTGTGGGTTTGGGCACAACTGCTTGCAAATTGGTTTTCCATGAGGAAGCTTGTGCTCATAACTTATTACTTATTGCTAAAAAATGAAATAAAAGAAAGTATATATAAAAAAAGAAAAAGAAAACATTTTAAGTAATTTACTGATAAGGTCACAGGCCAATACTGACTAGGCCAGACTCTTACTCTTTTCTGACTTTAATTTCTCTTTTATGATTTAAGTCTCCCTCCAAGCTGCCTCTTCTACCTGGCATAGTTCTTGTACTATGTATAATATGGGTTTGGCTGCCTCAGCAGCTGCTTGCTGCATTTCTGCTCTTGGTGTGCTACTCCCATGCCTTGCAGTGTTTTTTTCCAGACCTTCAGCTGATTTCTCAAACCACCTCCATATTCATATGGCAGAGCCTTATCATTCAAGTAGGTATGCCACTCCACATCACCTAATAGTGGATTGACATCACGACCTTTCTTCCACAGGCATCATCGACCTAGGTGGTTTCACCTTGCATATTAAAATCCACTCCACAATGCATGCCACTTCGAACTGTCCACACCAGGTTTATAGGGGGAGTTCAACAAGCCAAAATTTCCTCTGTCAACATTTTCCATTCACTCAGCTTTCCTTCAGTTACTGGTCTCCTTATCTAATCAGAGGAAACTCTATTGATCTTCCCAAATTTCTTCTCTGTTTTGTCTATCGTGCTGACTATGTCAATTATGTTAAAATTCCTTTTGGGAGGTATGTGCACATATGGGATCCCACCTTCCTCTCTGGTGGTCCCAAAAGCAAAGCGAGGAACAGACTACTCCCTAAACCACACTTTGGAAAATTCTAGTAAGTGTAATTAGGCTTGCTTACAGAGAAAATGAGTGAGGAAGTTACTTATAAGAATGTCATGCAGGAAAGTTCCATTCCCAGCATGAAACCCGTGACCTCTGCCTCCTGGCATTCTATGAGTGTATAAATGTCGCACCTCCCTCTCATAGCCTAGAAAACCGGCTGGTTGGGAGGTTTAGCTGAGGCCTCTGGCTCCCCCTTTTTCTTCAGAAGGCCAATAGTTACAGTACTGGACAGGTGAATGCTGGTAAGCCTGAGAAAGCATTTCATGTCCAAGGTCAGTTTTCTAGTACTGTCCAGACTAAACTCTAACAATGCATCCACTGTGGATCCAACATGGAAGCTTTGTCAAGGAACTTCTGTCTCAATGTCCTCACCAGAATAGAGTAAATTCTTGAACTGTGAATTGAAATGAAGTTCTTTTAACTTGAGTTGTTTTGTAGGAGTATTTTATCTTGATATCATGTTTGGGGAAATGTAGTTGACTCTATAGGCCTTAACATATACTGATTTACAATAGACTGCATGAAATTGGGAAGGGGCAGTAAAGGAGTGCAGCTAGGGTATAGGATCTAAATATAGTCTAAACATCTTTTAGAAAAGTCACGGAAGTTTAATTTTTAAAATGAAAAAGACCAATAAAAATATATTGAATATCAGTTTTAAATTTCCTAAGAAAGAGAAAATGGAGTACAATTTTTTCATTAAATGAATCTAAAAATACAAAAATCATCCAAAATCATTATTATAGCATATTCTTTTAACATACTTTTACCTCTCAGAGGAAAAAAAATATTACAAGAATAATATAAGTTACCTAACTATACATTTCTCATTTTAAGCTCATTATCCTCAAAGATATTAATAAAATATGAGAAATAAATATGGAAAGATTGATTTTACAGTGACAGAAAAGCTACACTTTTTGAATAAAAAATCGTTTTACTGGAATATAGTATCATCTTAGAAATCTAAGTATATTTGACTTAAAATGGTGGGACAGTGATTATAAAGGTCAAACATTCTATATATATGTATTAAGGTCATATGCTTATGGAAAATATTTTAAAAATATTAATAAGTGCACTATCTCATTTTATAAAGAAAAATAGCGCAAATTTTTTGCAATTTTCCTGTGGTTTGTTAAATGTAATATAAATAATTTCATCACTTAAACCAAATCCTATATGGAATGGAGGATACAGTCTCAATAAAACATATCACACATCATCATGAATTTTAGATCTTTTTTGCAAATATTTTTTATTTTTATTAAACTTTTTCATACATCATTTCTCAGTCCAATTTAGACTCATTTCCCTTTCCATGCCCCCAACACCACCCGAGTTCATGACTTCTGCCATACATGTCTTGCATCTTTTTCTGAGTCTTTCCAAAGTTTTTTTCAAGACAGAAGATTATTGTTTTGGGGAGAACTTCACTGTTTCAGTTGGTTCTTTGTCCCAGTTCTTTTGTTATTGTTGTTCCCTCCAACTTGCATTATATATATATGTATGTATATATAATATATACATATATATATAATATATACACATATTATTCCTGCTTTCTTCTAATTTCTTCTAAGGGAAGGTAATTAATCTTTCAGAAGCTATTTCTTCACCCAAATGAGGATTTCACATTGTGGATT